>JAUUDZ010316155.1:0-16283 GCA_032361705.1 Panulirus versicolor | reverse complement strand
GTTAGCGCGGCTGAACTTGCTGGTGGAGACAGCAGTACGATCTGAGAGGTATTATACAGATGTCATGTTATCTTGTACATACGTGGGCTGCATAGTAGGTGGATAAGTTCATAAGGAATGAACACTAACATCGACGAGAGAGAGAGAGAGAGAGAGAGAGAGAGAGAGAGAGAGAGAGAGAGAGAGAGAGAGAATCATACGCTCAGCTGAAATACAGAGCCGATGATTAATTCACACAGGTAACAGTATCCGACATTGTCAACACTTCGAGTTCTGTAATTTGAAAATATCTTTCAGTTCCCGAATTCTTTTTTGCCGAGAAAAAGCGGCGAATTTATCGCGGCCTCGAGCCCATCCTGTGGGTTGTGACGCAAAAGAGGATACATAATACAAAAAAAGAGTCCCGGAGCTGAGCCACAACGACTGAATCACGTAACATGTTACATGGTGAGAGGACTCTTTACTCTTGACAAAGTTACGATACTTCTCAAGTATCTGGGGTAAAGTTATGATACTTATCAAGGACTTGGTGCAAAGTTACGATATATCTAGAGTATCTGGGGCAAAGTTAGGATACTTCTAGAGTATCTGGGGAAAGTTAGGATATTTCTCAAGCATTTAGGGGCAAAATTAGCTTGATACTTAAGTATCTAATACTTAAGTATCTAATACTTAAATGTCTAATACTTAAGTATCTAATACTTAAGTACCTCGGGTAAGGTGGAATACTTCTAAAGTATCTAGGACAAAGTTAAGATACCCCTCAAGTATTTGAGGGCAATGTTGTGGTACTCAGGTATCTGGTGCAAAGCTGGGGTACTTCTCAAGCATCGAGAGCAAAGTTAGAATACCTCTCAAGTATCTGGGGCAAAATTAGAACACTTTCTAATGATCTGGGGGTCAGAGCTCAGGCACCTATATATCATTATGAGTGACATGCTCACACATGCTCGCACATATCCTGTAATGTAGGACAGGAATCATCTCCCAAGCCACAGCTTTTACGTCGACCACATAGTATGCGGCAGGGTGCGCGAGTAGACTTTGCCTAAACCAGACTAGATGTCATAAATCGGTATCTAAAGATGGCCTCAGTAAGGTAGGAAATGCCATTCCATCCATCATAGAATTATAATATTTGGTATGATATGATTATCAACGAGTAGTTACTGGTGAATCATTTGATGACTGGCGAATCAGTTGATGAGGTAGTAATAAGATACTAACTTTATCTTGTAAGTTTAGATGTGTAGATCGTACTCAACTAAGCGAAAGAAATCGATAATGACCAATCTAATTCATAACAAAGACTTGTATACTGATATTACTTCATCAGTGATTTAGTTGTGGATTAAGGTCTTACATGGCCCATTATGAGGCGCCTGCGTACTGGACGAACCCCGGCAGCCAGGAATTGATGAGACATTTTTACAGTCTCATTTACCATTATCTAAAATGGAAAACAAGGATAAGGTTCGGTTAAGTTTGGGTTCTCCGTGGCTAACCAGTTTCTCTGAAGTTCCTACATGGAGGGACTGAACGAAATGGCGCCATGGCTACAGCTTCAAGGTAATGTTAAGAAGTCATTTTGTTTCATAGTTTTCAAATATCTTAATTTTAGTGATGTACTCCCCCAACAGCATTCGCTGGATAGTGTTGTGTAATAAGTTAAGGAACAGGTTAGCCGTGTGACTGCATGTAATTCGGTAAACTGATACTTATTATTGATAGATATTGACATTTTCATTATCATAAACAGGAATTTAGGATTTTACATTACGATCCACAGTCACAACGCGTCATTGCAAAACACTCTACAGTTCTTATGAAAGAAAATGTGAGTGCATTACGATTTTTTTGTTGTGAGTGTCTTGCGTGTATTTATGGTTCATGAAGTAAATATTTGAGTGCATCTGTCGAAGTGAACTATATTCACTACTGTGTATCTTTCTCTCGAGTCTTTGTTTTGAGTGCATCATTTGCTGTGGGTGGACTGGTTGTTAGCGGAGGGATTTGTCTTCTCAAGTTGCATCTATCACTACTCAGACTGAGCCTACCGCCACTCAGAGTGCATCTATCACCACTCAGAGTGCATCTATCACCACCCAGAGTGCATCCATCACCACTCAGAGTGCATCTCTCACTACTCATAAT
Organism: Panulirus versicolor; assembly: GCA_032361705.1. Taxonomy (NCBI): domain Eukaryota; kingdom Metazoa; phylum Arthropoda; class Malacostraca; order Decapoda; family Palinuridae; genus Panulirus; species Panulirus versicolor. The sequence goes on along the minus strand of JAUUDZ010316155.1, from coordinate 14,129 downwards.
GAATTATCACCCCTCACAGTGCATCAATCACAACCCAGAGTGCATCTATCACCCCTCAGACTTCATCTATCACTACTCACGGTACATATATCATCTTTCACTATGAAGGAGGAGTGTGCCGAGAATACTGACCGCTTCAAGAAAACTGGCGGGCTCAAGAAAATGGATGAATTCAGCTGAAACGTAGCAATGATGGTCATGGAGAGGGAAGGTGGAGCGAAGGAGACATAGAGGGAGTGATAGGGAGGGAGTAGAGGTTTGGTCGTTTGGGTGTAAGGCTCTACCTTAACAATCAATATGACACTAAGCCTCCAGTGTGTCAAGGTGACGGGTCGCACCGTCGGTGAAGTAGACGGTAGGGTTCGAACCCATGTCAAAATGTGTTGTCAACGAACTCCTACAGTGACGTCAATTCTCATAAGTATTCTACTCGTTTCTACCTTATCGATTGTTTCCTTTTGTTTTCGTATTTGAGAACGTGGTTGACGGAGCTGTGTTTTGGTAACTGTTGTATACTAACCGATAGGAGTGGAGATGGGGCAGAGTGGTGTTGGGGCCGAGTGGTGTTGGGGCAGGGTGGTGTTGGGGCAGGGTGGTGTTTTGTATAGTGATGATGGGACATGGTAGTGTTGGGACAGGATAGTGTTGGGAGCAGGGTAGTGTTGGGACAGGTTGGTGTTGGGGCAGCATGGTCTTAAGGCAGGTTGATGGGAGAGGATAGTATTGGGGCAGGGTGGTGTTAGGGCAGCTTGGTGTCGGGACAAGACGTTGCTGGGGAGGGTAGTGTTGGGGACAAGGTCGTGTTGGGGCAAAACAGTTGTGAAGCAGGAGAGATGGTGGTAACACATGGGAGAGACAGGTAACGGGAGACCTGATGACCCACGGAATAAGTTATATACTGAAGGACATCAATAGGAACCTAAGCGTCGAATCCACGGAGGTAGAAACAGGAGAGTAAATCAGAAGGCTTCTCCTCACCCACCTCTCACTCCGGCACAACAACCAGCAGAGAAAATAACTTAGAAGGAGCACCAAAAACCATGTACCATGTGCCGGGTAGAATGGCAAGGGAATGTCATAGAAAAGTGGAAATGGGAAAAATACTGTAAACTCACACCTCCGCGGGTTCTTCTGGGTAGGAGGGTCAAGCCTGAAACGAAAAAGAAAAAAGTTGAATTATCTCTTTACGAGAAGTTAAGATTTTGTTTTTGTTCTCATTCTTGATCAGATTTATTCACTGACAATTGACATCATGAGAGCATCAGTCAAGACCTGATTCAGAGGTAATGATAGTCCTCGTCTCGAAAACATCTGTCGAGAGTTTATTCTAAATTTAGTTCTATAACTCTACAACTGAAGAAAAAACTTATACCCACGTTAGTATTATATCTCCTGTCTTTTACTTCTATCAGATCTCCTCAGAGTCTACGTTTATTTTCGAGAAAACAATCTTAGATATGTGAATCTTTCTGCATATGGTTTATTTCTGAGCGACAGATGTCATTTAGTTGCTCTTCTTTGTGTTCTTTCAAGCGTTTCCTTTCTCTTTCATCAAGTCTGGGGACCAGAGCTGGACAGCATGCTCTAAATGAGGTCTGAGTAAGGAGCTGCAAAAGATAAATATCATATCCTTCAATTTACAGTTCCAGTTCTACCTTTATGATATATCTTTCTTTTTGTTTTATCTTAAGCAGTTTCGTGATCATACGTCATTTGCAATTATCTCTCCGAAATCTTTCTCTTCTCGTTCTCTCATTAACATCTTACCGTGAATTTATATAATCGTAATTGATATTTTTCTTGTCAAAACGCATTGCTTTGCAAATAACAACATTGCAGTCCATTTACCATTGTTCGTACCACTCAATCACCTTTGTCAAAATCCGCTGTCCTCGCGCAGGTTCGATTTCCTGTGTTGTGGGTTTTTGATTCCACGTATACTCTAGCCTAAGCCAGGTATACCTAATCTATCGACCAACTCCTGGTGGAGGATGAACAGCTGGGTTGCCTGTGGACCCAGTGCCGCAACCAGAATTCTCACCTATGCGCTTGATCCCGGGCGTCCCATGAGTGATTCATGGTCGGCAACACTAACCGCTATACCACGGAGATGTATTCGTTACAAATGATCTTTTGTTATGGAATCGTATTGCATAATCGGCATTTATTTTTCTTTTTGGTATATGAAATTTGGTGATGTCATCTTTATTAACATGTAAAGTTGGAACATGTCAAATTCAAACCAAAGTAAGAGTGAAATGGGAATGGTCTTAAAGCCCATTTTCTCTCTCCTTTCTTGAAAAATTGTGTTACTTTAATAGGTTCTTGGTCTTTCGGAACTACCACTTCTCTCAGCAATTATCATGAAGCAGGTGATGTGGCGGAACAAGAGGTTTGTAGGGAGCAGTAATGATAATTTGCATTTCTTAAAATCAACCGTAGCTAAAGGACGAAAATGATTAAGAAAAAAGAAAATACATGCGACAGCATACAAGATGTGATATATTAGAGAGAATATTCAAATAGAGAGAGTTTACACTTCAGACAAGGGTTGAGTTGGTGGGTGCTCCTGTAGCGGACAAGACGAGATTGGATGAATTCGATGCTGTTGCGTTACCGTACTGCAACTGGGGGACGAAGGACGTCAGATGACAGGAGGTGACTGTGGCAAGGATGATGCAGCAGATTCCTCCTCAGCTGTTGGATAGGAAATGAATGTATTACAGGAATGTAACGTCAGTAGCTTGATACAGATTGACTATATTTACAGTGAGGAATGGATTTGGATATCAGTAACTACACCTGTATTTAAAACAAGAAGGCAAGCTACGGTATGAAGTCCATTGAACTAGGAAAGGTAATTGAGGAAGAAAACTTGGGTGTGATAGTCTCTGGGACCTAGAACTAAGTCAGGAGTGCAAACAAGCGGTAAGAAAGGGGAACAAAATTTACATCAGCCACAAGCGGGGCAATTGACTTTAGTCAAAGGAGCTAATTCGCAATCTTTACAATTTACTTGTGCATCCCTACTTTGAGTACTGGGTTCAGCCTTGATTGTCCTTTCTGTAAGAAGACAGACAGGGCGGAGTGTGTGCAGCGACTCGCTGCCAAGACGGTTTTCGGACTGAGAAACAAATTCTAAACAACTTACACTTATTTAACTTAGAAAAGAAAAAGTTGAGATACGATCTAATACATCTTAAATTATCAAAGGCTTTGATAATCTCGATCTAACAAGCTACTTTATGCTACATTTATCTTATTTCACTCGTAGTAATGGCTATAAACTTGTGGGCAAACGCTTTTTACTGCAAATGAGGCTAAGAATTTTTCCTTCAACAGGATTACCGTATAAACATACGAAGTGCTTTACCAGAGTAGTTGAAAGCAACGCCATGAATACGTTCAAGAATAGACTTTTCAAGCACCAAGCTTTAAGCTTACGACTGACAACAACTGTGCTGCCTTGGTTACATTTAGTGTAAGTTTTATAGGTAATTCTCCGTTTGAGTATATATGTATGCACAGTGAATTGTTAAATCGTATACCTGGAACTTCAAAGGGCATTTAGATGGATAATAAGAACAGCTTTTCAATATACATGCATACCTGTGACTTTTGCAATTCAGCGGCAGCGTAGGGAAAAAAAAATGAATCAGATTTATATGAATACTGTATTAAAAGGTCATCACGTCCACTCCATCGACCAACAGCAGTGTTGAAGTAACCAATTTCCTGTATTACCTTAGACTCCCTCTGGACTGGGGTGACACACCCAGGATAAATGAACTTGTCATAAGGTATTTATTTCTCCTCTTTGTGGGATTCGAGTGAGGAGTATTTTTGCTGCGTCCATAAAGGTAGCGGGTGGTTAACACAAGCCCAGTGGCTGTTGTATTGATCTGTGCTACATGGTTCTACTACTGTCACAACTCCAGGTCTCTACTATTGATCAGTCTGGCCACGGCAAAGTCATTACAATCAAGCAAGAGGAGAGTAATTAGTGGTCATTATAGCTCATTGTGATATATCGAGGGATTAACCAAGACACAATGCAATGCTTTGCTGGATGATTAAGTGGTGAATATCCGGTGTGTGGATGACGAGTGGTGTTCCACTGTCTTAAGTGGCACAATTTCCTTTCGTCTATGGGTATCCTCTCTCATCACACTCAGCTCCACCTCGTTGTATCCACACTCTCTACCTCTTTGTTCTTAGATACTGAGAATAACTCTTACGGTAAATTACTCTCTTACTGTCTGTTTCCTCCTGTGTGTGATGAGCTAACACAGCAGTTGGTGGGGAATGGTGTGTGTGTGTGTGTGTGTGTGTGTGTGTGTGTATAGAATCGTGGCTCTTGTCAGCGACAGCTATGTTCTCAGGTGTCGCATAACTGGCACAGGTCGGGTGTGTGTCCCTAGAGTTTCATAATGGCGCAAGTCCTTGTGTTTGTGTGTGTGTCTTCTTGGGTGTGCCATTACCGGCACAGGTTGGGTATATATATGTGCGTTGTTGGTTGTGCCATTACTGGCACAGGGCGCCCGTGTGTAACTGTAGCGTAAGAAGCTCTTTTATGTTATGTGTGTTGCGTCCAATATGAATGGCCGTTTGTGTCTCCTTCCGAATTCCTTTATCATGTACTAACTCGAGCTTAGGACCGACTATGGCAGCAATTTCACAAATCCTAGTCTAACTCATATGATCTAGGAAAGGTAGTGATCACATCTTCTTGGGGTACAACACACTGTAGTTGCGAATAGTGTGTGCGTCAGGATCGCTGCTTAAGATGTGAAACACATATCCAAGATAGCGAATGTAGCGATAGATTTCCGTCAGGAGTCTGAGAGATTTCATTAACGACAAGAGGAAATCATTCAAGATATCCCCATCAAGATATTAGCAATATGTTTATAACAGACGTCATTGAAAGACTGCAGGTAATGAGCCATATCATAGGTGACTCCAACACTGTAGCCAAGCTATAGTAATCTTTGCTGGGTATGATCCTAGCCCAGCGCTTCTTGGCCAAATCGGTGTCAGACACCTCTCATTGTAGGTAGAGGCGGGGACATAGGGATAATGAGCGTCGACAGGTTGGGTGATCTCATCGAAGTCTATCAGATCGAACATAGCAAGTCTTTGGGTATTTACAGGGATGACTGCCTGCATTGAAAACTTCATATATATATATATATATATGAGGAGATGACCGAGCTCACAAAGGGTCTTTGTCACACCCTAGTGGTCGGATGAGTTCATCAGATATTACTGATCTGAATCCCTATTTTTAGGTTACAATCCTTTTATTACAGTAATTGGCTCATTTACTGAATACGAAATGTGGGTATTATCTGATGAAGTACACATCAGGGGGTTTATCACTGCTAATCATGTTGTGCCATTACCTGCTTTTTCAGAGCGTGTTAGACCTTCCTGACGTCAGATTCCTCACACTATGAAATGGTGGTTTGGTCCATCTAAAACTTTGAAACCTTTCTTTCAGGACGATGAAGTGGATCTTGGTGTCTCGAACTGGTATATAAGAATCAATGATCTAACGTCGAAAAGAAGGTAAGGTTCAGCGATTCGAACGGAGGCGAAACTTGGCTGTGTCTCCGACGCAATTTAGAACAAATGGTGAAGAGAAACTAAACTGGAGAACATACTCTGTCTCCCACTCAATGTAAATCTCCACTTTTACATGGTTCCCCGTCTCCCCTGAGGGTAGAATTTTGTGTCCCCTTTATCGTGGATTTTCCAATCCTCAGCCTGGTCCACCCCCTCTCCCATGGCTTTCCTTCCCGCCCCTCCGCCCTCCCCTGTGCTCCCCGGCGGACGAGCCCCGGGTCAGCCGTCAGCAGCAGACGCCCCCCCGCCGGGGCAGAGTCCCGGGGAGCTTCGCCCCCCTGCGTCTCGCGCTCCCCAGCACCAAACACTGCCCACTCCTGGGGAGAGGAGACTGGGCTATTGCTGTGGCCCAGGTGTGGTTTAGCTTCAACAGCTTCGTTTAATGCATTAATTGCCCCATTTGATACACTAATTATCTCATTTAGTGCACTCATTACAATGTACTAATTGCCAACAGAAGTTATGTACAGCTTGATAACTGAGCTGTCGTCTGTCATTTGTTTTCACGAGAATCCTGCATCCTTATGGTTTATTCGGCTGTTCTGTTCCGCACTCATACTCTTCAACTCTTTTCAACCCTTCCTGTCCTTACGTCTCTCTCTCTCCCATCTGTTCCACCGTTTCGTCTCACCAATGTCACCCTTCTTTTCTGTTCCTCTGCTATGTTACGGTGTTTCTAAGATTCTAATCCAACTAACCTTTTGGAGGTATCATTGTGATGTCCGTATGCTTCAGAGGGACGGGATGGTAGCTGGGGTCACTTCCTGTGACCTGGTGACCTGTGGACCTGAATGATCTGGATACTGGCCAGGTTCACCATCTAAGATCTGGTGACCTGTGTATCTAAATGGCCTGGATGATGGCCCGGCCACCTCCTGAGACCTGATGACCCGTGAAACAGATGGGCCGGATTGGTGGCCAGGTGTACGTCTTGAGACTGGATGATGCGTGGACCTGAATGACCTGGATGGTGGCCACATCCACCTTTTGAGACCTGGTGACCCGGTCAGCAGGAGAACGTAGGTTGTGACCGGAGGCCATCACTGGCTTCCTGCTAGCTGCTGGGTCCTGCTGGAGTGTTGCTTTTGGTTATTGATCGTCAGGTGGCGCGGTTGTGGTGGGGCTGTGGCGGGCTTGTGGTGGGACTATGATGGGAATGTGGTAGGGTTAGTGGCCAAGCTGTGGTAGGGCAGTTGCTGAGCTGAGAAGGGGATGCGGTAGGGTTGTGACGCGAATGTGGTACGGTTGCGGCAGGGCTATGGAGGGGCTTTAGTGAGGGCTATGGTGAGGATGTGATGGGGCTACGAGGCTATGGTACGGCTGTGGTGAAGTAGTGGTGGCGGTGTGTCGCGCTGTGACAAGGGTGTAGTAGGACTATGGTGGGGTTGTGGCGGGGATGTGGTGACGTTGTGGAGGGGCTGTGGCAGGGCTGTGTTGCTCAGTAGTGGGGCTGTGGTGGGGCTGTGTGGAGTCTCTGATGGGGTATGCCTCGCTGTGGTGAGGCTGTGTCGTGCTGTTGCTGGACCGCAAAGGAGCTGTGGTGGGGCTGTGATTAGGGCTACTGCGTGGCTATGGGGAAGCTGCGATGGAGCTGTAGTGGGGCTGTCTTAGCTTTGATGGAACTGAGGTTAGGATGTGGTGGTATAGTAGCGAGGTTGTGGTGGAGCTGTGACGCTAAAGTGACGTTAAAGTAGGTGTGGTGAAGCTGTGGTTAAAGTGTAACACTGCTGTGGCAGTTATGTAGAGATGGGTAGAGAGCGATGTTGTGGCAGGTCTATGACAGTGTTTTAAGGTGGACATGGCAGAATAGTGGTTGTGGGAATAGACGGGTGACCCTCACCGGTGACACCTCACCTGGGAACAGGGACGTGGCCATCACCTTACCTGAAGGCTGGGTTCGATCCGGCTCCGACGCAAGAACCAAGGCGCCACTGTCACCAGCCGCCACCGACGCTCACATCTGTAGGCAGAGACACTGCTGAGTAAAAATGAAAATATCATGATTACCGTAATTACCTATTTATACCTACAGGAAGTGAGCATTACTCACACTGTCCCGCCCATTAACACATACATTATTCATGCTTTGCTTTGAAAACAATGAGGTTCTTTTCATGTGCTGCGTTGCAAAGGGCCATACATGCAGGGAGGGCATGTATAGCCTCGGAATTACCTTAAACACCTGAAGAAGGTGCTTAAGGCAACGTTGATGGCCTAAATGACCCTGAAAGAACCAACCACTATTTTCTCTCCCAATATTTGTGTTCTTTGTGGTTGTGTCATATCTTCCACACTCTGTATATATTTTCATCATCATCATTATCCCTCTTCATCAAATATCTCAATTAATTCAAACGACTTCACTGTTTATTCTTCCACTTACTTCAAGTTCACGATCCAAACCTATTTGTTTAAACTCAGATTTGAGAATTTATTTCCAGTGGGGCAGACGAAGTTTCGAAATATAAAGAAACCACAAATTTTTTTTGGTCTCCTTTCATGTTTCTATACTAACATCAGTGTCACAATAAACAAACACAGTGTCATCTGAACATCTGATCTGTTTTGAAAGCCCATGTTGTATAATAGGTTAAGTCTGTCTGCACGAACGCCAGAGGTCGTCTTAGAATCTTTTTTGAACATTTCCACCCATCTCGTCACATCTAGCGAGGTGAGACTCTAAATTCAGTAACTGTACCACACAGAGTCGAATTTAATACAATTCTACATATAGATTCCCTCAGTCTGAACTTATAACTTGATCTTATTTCCCTATTTTGTACTGATGGTTCTCTTTTCCCTATTTCACAGACATCATTACCGTTACTTCTACCAAGAACTAGCTGCCTGCGTGCCTCCATCATCAGGTGAACCACACTGCGTCCTCACTTGATTACTGTGTGGCCGTCAGCAACTCAAGGCTGGGGCGTTGTTATGGCATGATACTTTCCACACACCGCTAAGCTTGGAATGCTTTGCCTTTTCGTGCCATTCCTACTAAGTATGACCTCCCCTTTTCGAAGGACCAGATTTTCACCTTAAAAATCCTTCATTTTCAATATTCTTCGTTTTTTCCTCTGTTTCTTGTGCCCCCCCCCCCCCCTTTTTTTTGTTGGTTATATTTTGAGCATAACGTTGATAGGGACTTACTGCTATAACTGAAGCCTTGAAAGGTTACATATTTTCATCAGTAAGTAGAAAGGAATACAGTTTTGTTAGTGACCTTCTCGCTCGAAAGGAGTCAATGATTTCCCTGCATTTGGTTGGAGTGTAACATTGAAGCTGTAGGAGCCCCATCAATGGGGCCTTGGGGCACTACTTATCTATCTATCCATCCATTTCTCAGTGCCTCGAGGACAGCGGTGTGTGCGGATGGCAAACGAGGAAGGGAGTACCTTCAGTTCCCTGGAGCAGGTGACAGACGCCCTGTACCCACCCACCTACATCTTGACCCTAAGCTCCTGACAGGTCATGAGGGGTCAGGCAACCTTCGTGCTGGCACGGTAGAGGGGACGTCCTGTACCCTCTCACATGCATCATGACCCTAAGCTCCTGACAGGTCAGGAGGGGTCAGGCGACCTCTGTGCTTAGGGCGACAGGGAGGCTAAACCAGCAGTATGTCGAGGAGTGGTCCCTGGGGGAAGAAGGTGAGGAAGGGGGAGGCTGTCACAAAGACGGTGGCAGCCGTCACCTGTCAAGGGGGGGAGGGGGTTTTACTGTGGTCGAAAGCCTGGCAGGAGTAGGAGGAGGAGGGAGGGAGGGAGTGTGTGTCGGTATAAACAGGGTGGCAATATCCTGCGCTTGTTCATCGCCAGCAGGAAGATAAAAAGAGAGACTTTACTTTCTTGATTACAGGCCATTAATTCTGGTCTTAACCATCTGGTGATTTTCGGTACAGTCGTAATTTTCGCTCGAGATTCTGAACTATAATAGTCTTGAAACATTTTATTTTATTTATTGTATTACATTAAGCTGTGATGAACCGGTCACGCAAACCTATTAACATTGAGTCATGAAAATGAAATCTCTTTGTGGAGCCGAGAGATTGCTGGGCATTTTTTGTGTGTGCGTCGCAGCGGCGCGCGGGTCGAATCATGGCGACCGTATGGTTCCCCGTAGGATTGGTTGCAGCGATTATCCCCACATCAGATTATACCGCCAGTTTGCGCTTTGTTTGAAGCCATTACGCGAACAAAAGAAGGCTGGCTGGAGACGTTAGATTTTGGTATATTATGTAATAACTGTACGCAGATGATAGAAGCGATGAGATTTGATGTCGACATAATTCAGAATTAATGAAATAATTGTAGAAACGGTTGTAGAAGCTCAAGAGTAGGTATTTATAACCAAGATGTGGTCGGAGGCGGTGGTAAACAACATTTGGTAGGAGTTAGTGACTATATTTATGAAGACTGGTTGCTACGCGCTGGATCTGTGATGTCACCACTGAGGCTACTAAAAAGTTGCTTGTCAGAACTAACTAGAAAATAGAGGTACCTTGGGGCAGATCGGCAACATATGATATCACATCACGGGTTCGAACTCCACTCCCCACTAACCAAGCCACCACCACTACCACTACATCACTTCTACTCTGAAACCTTTGATGTATTCTTCAGTGTTCCACTCAGGGGAATTCTTAGTGGTTATCACTGTTTCCTCCCATTGAGGATTACGTTCTGATAGACGAACGTAAGAAATCGCTAACCTTCCTGGACCTCGAACTGCAACAGACGCCCCTGGACCAGACACCTCAAGCCTCCTGACAGACTCCCAACTGTCCCCCGGACAATATCACTCCCCCGTTACCGCATGATCACATACAAACACCCAATCACGAAAACCTGTCTCCCCACATCACCATTCATCACCCAAGTATGGAGGAGGAGGAGGAAACATCAAATGAGAGAGAGAGAGAGAGAGAGAGAGAGAGAGAGAGAGAGAGAGAGAGAGAGAGAGAGAATGTGGGTGGGGGGATGGATCTCTCTCCTTCCCAGACACTGGAAGGGTCAAATAATCCAGTCCAGTGAGCCCCACAACATCATATGTCAGGCTCAAGCGTACAGTGACTTCCCTGCTGGACTTAGGGGTGACGTGTAGCGCATTCCCACGGGACGTAAACCTGTACTTGCTTTGCTTTTGCTCTCTCACTCTACGGTGCCAGAATGATCACTGGCATCCAGGATGACTCCAGGTGTTTACACTCAGTCTGTACACATCCATCTGGAGTTCCAGTAGACTCGGCTTCGTCTCCATATAGAGTAGAGCCTGTACAACCCAACCCTGACCTTCACAGATCACTGGGTGACCAACACAATCGAGGTCAGTGGCAGGTCCTCATCAGTGATGGTTCGTCATGTAAATCCTCTGTCTAGTCGACGGAGCGGGAGTGAGAACGTGAGCCTCACATCAGCCCAGAGGCCAGCTGAGAAAAGTAGGATATTGACACAGAACACCTCTTAAACAACTTCGATCTGGAAGACGACAATGAAGTGCTGTGGATTTAAGACGGACGGAGCAATGAGAATTATGGCAGGCTGAGCAGATGATAGAGGGAATCACACCCTCCACTAACCGAAAAGTGTAAGATGGACGGAAAAGAAAAGATGGATACGTCGGAGAGGGAAAATGGAGGAGACGCGATTAACCAAAGTTTTGATCACCAGATCTGTAGAGGGGCAAAGAAGAATAATGGTTATTTTCAGTAAGGATTCTTGAAGAGGATCGAGACGCCTCTGGTAGCCAGGTGTGGCGGACTAGTGTCTGGTCCAGAAGGCACCATCGGCGATGGCGGGTTCGCTGAGTTAAGTTGGTGTGTAGAAATCGCAGCAGCAGAGCACCAGGTGTGCGTGCGCTCCTCTACGACGCTGCCAACAGATCAATAACTTTTTGAAGTAAATTAAGGTTAGGGTTAAACCAGCGACCTTTCCTGGGAGAGAGAAAGAGAGAGAAAATAATGTTCCCACACCGCCACCATTTCCACAATAAGAAACAAGGTTGGGGGTCATTTCAAGTGCACGATCCTTCACCAGGAGAGCTGGACAATGGCTCCTGAAATTGTATTAATCCAACAAGGTTCCCACGACCCACACCAGCAGGAGTGAGGCGCTGCAGGACCATCGAGAGGCCGGGGAAACTGGGGAAAAATCCCCAGAAACCCAAGCCCTTGGGGAGACTGGACGAAGGGAGATGAAATGTAAAGATATTAATAAAGTGACCAAACAAAAGGAAATGTAAGTAGTAAATAAATTTTAGAGAAATTAAAATTTTTTTGCCGTCTTTCATCCACTTGGACCCCGCCAGCTCGCTCTCTGGGACGGACTTACAGGGTCATATAATGCCGACCATTCCCCAGGGTAAGTGTAAGCTGTCAGCGGCCATGTTGAGGTTCAAAGTTCTTGGGATCCTCACATGCTGGAGCAGACGAAGTCCCTGAGACATCTCCAGCCACAGTAGCCCGCAGATCACCTTTACCTGATACGATCAAATATCTGTTCGTTTGTTTGTTTTCATAGTGACCGACACGACATGGGCAAAACATGGCCCAGTTTGGGCCATCCTGGGTGAAAAGAAGACAGACTATGAGAAAAACAGAAATTAATCCTTGTCCCGTAGGTGTTTGTAAATCCGATTTTCAGAGGTAGAAAGGTAATGGAGAGTAATGATACAGACGAAGGGGTTTGGAGGGAATGGGATTCATTCGTCCAAAGACCAACAGCTGCACTGAGCCTCCGGGTCATGTGGTCTGCTTTTGATGTTGAGGGCGTGTGGCGACACCCTATCAAGTGCGACACCAGGGTGCTGGTGAGTCCAGTGAAACGGGTTAAACCAATTAGTATTGTAGCTGTCACTGGTGATCGCTTGCTTGATGAGGGCCGCTGTGGTCTCCAGTTGCTTAGATAACTCGGCTAATAAGATTGTGGTAAGTGATGCAGAATCTCTCAGCTTCGTCTGTCGTAGCTATATGATCCCCTCACCGTCCGTCTTGGGGATGTGTCACTATGTGGGTGACCAGTACAGCCACTGACACTGAGGGTTGCTGGCTACTAGACTCGCCTTAGTTCCCATGGTCCAGGTAATGTGATTAGCTAATTGTGTGTCTCTTTCCCAGACTTTGGAGTGGAAAAAGAAATTTAAGTAACTGGACACACTCGTTCCGAGCTTGACTTCAGACCGATTGCGACGCAAAAATCTGGGCTATTGTCTGGAGGATTATGTCTGGAGGCTCATCGTGGGCTTCGTGAAGTGCAAAAAAAAAAAAAAAAAAAAGTTTTTTTCATCATAGATCAGAAACCTGTTGATACCCACAATGTGATTGAAGGTCATTTGGCGAGGTTGACTGACGAAATCGGTTCTAACAAAGAGTCTCAATGGAAGAGGACGCAGCTGAGGAGGAGTATATTTACGATAACGATTGACTCAACTAAGCTAAACAGTGTTCATTGTGTATATCGATAGATTACTGGAGCCTATTTACGTGCTTCGTGTTTGTAATGTGTCATGGATACGACCTGTGACTGGAAAAAACAAAAAACAAACCTGGACGCCAAGTCTAGCATCAGAAATATGATCAGGAAAATCGCAACGACCAACACTGCATAACAATGCTCGCTGACTCAGGGTAAATTTCTGTTATTGTGTGTCTGGCAAGACCTCCAGACCACACGCGTCTCACCTCGTGCCACAAGCTTGAGGTGACTCACATAATGCCTCTCCTTTTACCAGCAATGATTCCTTATGGAAATTCGAAAAAGTGGAAAACTGATATGATTTTGTTCCTCATTCATGAAGCCTATCAAGGAATCGAGCTTTTCAAAGGCCATTTTGTGTTTCCTGGAGTCATTCATGCGAAATGAAAATGCCCAGCAATTATCATCAAGACTGGGAGGGTAGTCAGAGTTGAGGTGAAGATAGTTAACTACCGTGTGCATTACGATAAAGACCAAGGTGGTTGTTGCTTCTAACAGGTGGTTATATATTTTGAGTTGAAGTCAGCTCTTGGCTTCCACTGGGATACAGACAGCTGAGTCGGAGAGGCCAGGAGCAACGGCGTAGCCCAAGGGGTAAAAAAATGACTCTCTTCGTCTTTTTGTTCGCGCGAAGGAAGTGTAACATTACACGTAAACAAAAAATACATATTGCATGTTACGGGTCGCAGTGATTGCGGGAAACCTATATCATGTTGGTGACAAGAACCTCAGGACGCTTAAATCTTCCAGGCACGAGAGAGTAATGTAACTTCAAAGAATTCATTTTTGGACTAACCTAACCAAACCTAATCTAAACTATCCTAATCATACTTAACCTAACCTAACCTAACCAAACCTATCCTAGCCTATCCTAACCTAACCTATCCTATCCTAACCTAACCACACCTAACCTTACCTAACCAAACCTAACCTAAACTATCCTAACCATACCTAACCTAACTTAACCTAACCTATCCTAACCTAACAAAACTTTACCTAACCAAACCTAACCTAACCTAACCTAACCAAGCA
>JAUUDZ010316044.1:0-14216 GCA_032361705.1 Panulirus versicolor | reverse complement strand
GGTGGTAGCTGGTCTGGGGCTAAACTTTAAGTTGTCAACGGATGGGGTGGGTGGCTGGCCTAATGTGTGTCCGCCTGTTTTACAGATACCTTCATTTCAACAAGATTGAAAAATTAAGACCCGATGTATTCTCCAACTTGCATAGGTTACAGAGGCTGTAAGTAATGAAAAGTAGAGGGTTATGGATTATTTAATAGCACGCCACATATCCCCGTTTTCTAATTTCCTTAATTGGAATGATTCATTTATTCCCCTTCTCCTAGAGTACAAGTAGCGGTTTATGTAAATAGCCTATTTATTTACTTGGTTTTTACGGTCTAATGTATGGAGTTTCCTTTCCCCCTTTTCGTCTATTTTTGTGCATGGTGTGTGAACTGGAATTCGGGACCTTCACTTTAATAACATGGTTTAGAGACACTACTGAAGTATTGAAAGACAGGCTGAGGTTCACCACAGCTGAAAGTACTTTTAGACGGTTATGAGTACTGATTTTTATCAAGCACCATGGTATGATTTTAGAAACTGGAGATCTGATATTTCAGCTGTGGATATGGCACCAAAGTCGTCAGTTGCTGTCAAAGCCGTCCGCAACTAAACTGCATTTGTGAGCCTAGTCAGGTACCAAGACGATTTATCCATTTCACGATACATGTTCGGTGGTATCACAATTGTTAATAATTTCTAGATCTTTTGGTTGTCATGTAGACCCTTGTTACGACTGGCTCTGATTAGCAAAGGTTTATTCTTTTAGCAAATGGAGGTAGCTTTTCTTCCATCTTTGTGTAGCCACACCTATTTAAATCTAACAGAAATTAAACTACAAATTTAGGCTGCATATATTTTCATGTTATGGGAAGTATGAGTTTAAGGTTTAAGAACCCCTTGCTCATGCTAGGGCCCTCTTCTGGCTGGAGATCACAATTGCAATTGATTCGGTCCTCAGGGAAAATGGGTTTGAAGCCGTGTTCAAGAAGGTAGATCCTTTGAGTTATGTTTGTTAAACACCTGTAAGAACCAGATGTATACACTGTATGTTTAACTGCACCTACGACTGATCATACGGTTTGATAACAAATGATAAGTGTTTCCGGGCAGGTCAGTATTGTGACATATTCGCTGTTGCTTTTAGGTAGCTTCATCAAAGTCGCAGACGAGCCTGGTTGCGGATCTAACCTTCTTTGGACAACGTCGGAAGTGTATCCTCGCTTTTCAACTTTGGGGTAGCTCAAGCTTTATTGGGACATAGGCTGTTTGTAGTTTTAACCACTATTACTCATATTTTTGGTGTAAGATACATAATCCTTAAAAAACGGTAACTCCCTTAATATAATGCATGTTGACCATTACTAGATTTAGTATTTAAACAAGGTTAATTGTGTATATAGTACAGTATTGATTATCTCTTGGTGGTAACCTAAATTCTTTTGATTTGTTTAAGGATATTTTTTTGTAACAATATGCTTAAGACTGAAAGAACTGGAAAGTCTAAGGTTTTACTTTGCCATATATTGAATGGAACCCAAGCCAAATTGCAGATATTTGATAGTAGTGTAGCATTTGCAGTAATTC
Organism: Panulirus versicolor; assembly: GCA_032361705.1. NCBI lineage: Eukaryota > Metazoa > Arthropoda > Malacostraca > Decapoda > Palinuridae > Panulirus > Panulirus versicolor. The sequence continues at coordinate 12,647 of JAUUDZ010316044.1, read as the reverse complement.
ATGTTTGGATAATCTGTGTATATATCGTCATCTGTATGTTATCAGAACAAAATGTAAATCACATCAATGCATTTTCCTTTTAGAGTAGGATTGTCGAACCGATGATGCATGGATCCCCTGGGGGTGTATAGAGTATTTGAAGAGGGTGTTTGAGAGGTCTCCGGATTACACTTGTATTTTACATTCTGTTTGCGATTTCTCTCTTTTTTTTTTTTTTTTTTTTGCTACGAAAAGGCAATTTCAAGCACTCTTCCTTGCTTCACACGGTTCACTGATTTGTTTGTTCGCTCCTGTCAGTTATTTGTTGTGTCGGAATTAAATTCATCCAAAATGAAATCGTTCACTCGGTTTAATAGTTCATTGTTCATCTTTCATACATTTTATATATGTTGTAGTTGTTTACTGTATACCAGCGACCAATGAAATATCTTTTTAGATAATGACAATTCTTGATTATTGACTACCAATCTTTCATTGACCTCTTTATATCCAGTTCCCAAGTCATTTTGTGTTATTCTTGAAATCGTTAACAACGAAGAATTTAAACCATGTAGTCTTTGGTCAAATTGGTAAGGCAGACGTTTTCACTTAACGATTTCTTAAAGAAAAAAGATCTGAAGAAGACAAAAATAATCGTAGACATGACTATGACGCGGGAAGTAGGTAGCATTTTAGCAGGAGGAAGGGGGCAAGAGTTGGTGCTACACCAGGACTGACTACTCCAACTTGCAGGTTCCTACACAACAACCGGCTACAGAGGGTTCCCAAGGGTGCCTTCTCCAACCTACACTCTCTCAGACGGCTGTAAGTATTTCCTCAAAATCATCGTGTATTTGGATTATAACCTCTCTAGCTACTTGTTTATATGTTTCATTTATCCTTTCCAAAGTTGCTGATGCACCATTTGACATGTATGTGACCTCCACTAACCAGAGGGATAGTGCTGCTCTCACTAGCTAGTGTTATATTAAACACAAGCCTGATATAGCGAGAACAGCCTTGTTAACTTGCCAAGTTTTGTGACCTCACTCGTGTCTACATCGATTAAAGCAACACTCGTTTTCTGTATCATGAACGTCCTTATTGTTTTACCTCCAGTAGTTATCTTTCAGTGCTATTATTACTCGTGTTATTATCATCATCAGTATAAGTGAACCCTATTTCTGTCTCACGATCTTCAGGCGGTTGGATTCAAATGCACTAGTGTGTGACTGCCAGTTGATGTGGCTGGCACAGATGGTAAAGGAGAAGCAACACACCACTCAGGTTGCGGCCACTTGTCAGTTTCCCTCTGGTCTCCAGGGCAAGAGCCTCACCTCCCTCAACGATTCTGAGTTCCAGTGCCGTGGTGAGCTATCATGAGGGCTAAGGTTCAAAAGAGGTAGTACGTAACACGCTGGTTTGGAGGGACAGTGGTCAGGAAATTGACAAAAAAGGGACATTTTAGGAAGGGCAGTATTTAGAAGAGACTTTGGTCAAAAGGAACAGGTTAGATGAATAGTGATGAAGATAAAGGCCGGTTAGAAGGGACAGTCGTTATCAGAGTTACTCGTCAGACAAGACGTTAATTAAAAGGGATAGTGATTAGAAGGGGCTTTAGTTGGACGAGACATTGGTTAAAAGGAACAGAGGTCAGGAGGGTAAGTAGTGAGAAAAGAGGTAATAACCGGATGAACCAATAGTTTAAGAGACAGTGGTTAAGAGACACAATGCTCAAGTGAAATATTGACGAGATGGAATGGTTCAGTTGAAAGGTAGTGATCACAGAAGGATGATAGTTAAGAGAAACAGTGTTTAGGAAAGACTGTGGGTGTGTTGAACTTTGTTGGGAACAGACTGCGGTTGTGTGCCTTTTCTTTCATCTTATTTCAAGTCTTTAACCCTACTATCTAACATGATTTTCAATGAGTCTTAATGACATGTAGAAAACACCTTTTCTTGGTAAGAATGAAAAAAAGTTAATAGCAAAGTTTTGATCAATATTTTCATTTTTGGTGGATAATGTACCTTTTTTTAAACCGCCGAAATTTGATAATGCACCGTAAGGGCTTAAAGAAGTTTCTCTTCTTTCACTTCATTTCCTTTCCTCACTGTGAATTTATATAATTAGTCTCTTCTCATATATAATATCTGATTTTACTTTTGTTTATTGTTCAGGTAAGCCTCTCATCAAAGAGGGACCCACTGATGTGGACGTTAGGTTTGGTGGCACTGCATATTTTACTTGCAAAGTTGAAGGTGACCCAGAACCTGAGGTCATATGGTTCCACAAGTGAGTGTTTCGAACTTATATTATCAATGGTAAAGTCGTGGATATATATATTTTTCCTCGTCGGATAAATGATTAGCGATAAGTCTTTGGAAGTAAGCAGGTGCAGGAAATATGAATAGTGGTTATTTATGTGAAACATGATATAAGTGATAATAAACATTAGTATAAGTGATTTTTCACCTGTAAATTATTCATGACCTTACCTGTCTCATGCAAAACAGCAATGAGGTGATCAGTGACAACGATCGTTACAACATCCTCACTGATGGCACGCTTATGATTGAGAACGCACAAGACGAGGATGTTGGTTATTACGAGTGCATGGCGACAAATCCCATGGGAGAGGTCAAGTCCCGCAAGGCAAAAATGGCCCCTCATGAGCAGCAAAATGAGGCTGGGAGTGAGGATTGTAAGTATTCTCGAGTTAATGGTAGTGTATTCTAGTACAGTATTCGAGTAGGTAGTTCGGAAAATGTGACTGAAACATGTATGTCTGTACTTTATATGATGTGAGTGTATTAATGGCTGCAGTACATACATGATACAGAACATTCAGACGTGTGTGTGTGTGTGTGTGTGTGTGTGTGTGTGTGTGTGTGTGTAAAAAGTAGTTATATTCATTACAGTCTATCATAGCATGTTTTCTAAAAGCAACTTACGAATCTGCGATCAGCTACTTTGTTTATACCCTCAAGCGTGTTTGGGGGCTTTTTGGAGAATATGCTGAGCAACGTAGCAATAGTCTCCCTCTCTCTGTCCTCCGAAATGTTCAACCTTTGTAAAACGCACAAACCAGTAAAAAAAAATGGTAACAGCGGCAGAATATGCCTAACAGGTGACGCTGAACAAGCTTGAAAGACCAAGAAGCAATAATATAACCTCTGCGTTGTGGCAACAGGTTTTAAGAAGAGACCCGATGAGGAAAAGGTTTCTCTACTTCTATCCTTGGATGAGGATGAAATACTTGACAGTTATAATTCATTTGTGTTCCCAGCATCTGTAGATAACCAGTGTCACAGTATGTACTTGCCAAATTCGATATACATTTTACTCCAGAGAAGAATGTACTGACTGAAATTATAGATTTCGAACGTGAGTGATGCAAACAGGGGAGATTCTATGCAAGGAATATGAATATAGATATCGAAAAGAAAATGAGAGGAAAGATTACAGTATCTGGATGATTAGGTGACTTCGTGAGCGGTCGTCATATTCTGTATGGCACAACAAGCATCAAAGAATCATGTGACATTTTTTTTCATGGAGAAGGGCCAGAAGCTGTCAACAAGGTGACTGAAGACAAATTAAATGAAGACATGCAGCATGAGGGACTGCAAGTTCATTGGCAGCAAGCATATCTGAAATAAAGAAGAATGCCCAGCATATGGTAAGACCTGTTGCAAGTGAACAAGAAGAATCACTTTGCACGCATATGCAGATTGTACCAATTAGCGTGCTGGACCTTTCTATGTGGTTAAGCAAGTCATAGAGAAGATGCTTCTTGTGGAGCAGGTAGAAGTACCAAGTGTAGTATGAGACCAACTAGAAATGTGTATCCAGTTAGGGTTATGGATTACATTGCAACCAAATAAATATGTTAGTACATATGAATACCCTTATGATTTTGCCATAAATAATCCCTTTTCGTTTGATACTAACATGTATTACGAAACTGCTATATTGCTTTCATAGAAAGTATTTTCTAAGTTGATGTACGAATATACAATACAATATTGTGTCTTTCAAAAGAAAATGTAACAATATTTGTTTATTATAGTTTGTCATACCGTCATATTACGTTTTCTATAATCAACTTTGTTTATACTCGCACAAGCATTTAAACGATGGTGTTTTGAAAATGTGGTGAGCATGTTGGTAAAAGAATCTCTCTCCGAATTATTAAGCTCATGCAAGATGCACAAACCATTTCGAGAAAGAAAATGTAGACATGAAAAGGCTACATGCTGTGAACCACGTAGAGGAGATCTTTACAAGACAGGAAGAAATGAATGGTAATACATTGGTGAATGGAACAAGTTGAAGTGAATGAACAGTTGATACAAAAAGCACAAAGTTTGAAAGAATTGCATTGTAGAAAGAGAAGGTTAATAAATGGGGCTTCCATGTGTAAATCTTTATATTTGCAAATAAGTAAGAGGTGATCACTTGAGAAATCATTGACAGAAACACAGATACTGACGCAAATATTGCCATTTGCTCGTTAGTGTATCTCTCAAAACTACTTCTCTTTCTAGATTTAGTTTCAGCCAAGCCCCGTTTCCTGTTGGTGCCTTCTGATGTAAATGTAACTGAGGGATCTCCAGTGGAAATAGAATGTCAAGCATCTGGTATCCCTAAACCTCATATTGTATGGACCAGGAATGATGAGCCTATAATTGAAGGACCAAGGATTCAGGTTCGTAAAACTTACATAATACTTGCACTTTTAAGGAGTCCGTTAACAGTTGATCCCACAACTGTAAGCATATTACAGTTCCTTTTAGTTTCATTGTTTTCCCACTGTACATCAAGATGGCTCCTGCAAAGCTGTATTGCACATTAGGGATCTGTTGTACATGTAAAGCAATATCCCTTCTACTAGATGTACTTAGATTTCCATTTTTTCCAGTTCCACTCCTCTGTCAGTACAGTCACTGCTATTTGTCATTGTTTTCTCTCATAACACTCTCTTTCAAAGTTTCTTCAGAAATTACCACTAAAATTGTCTCTGCATGGCACATATGTAAACTTGCCAATCTTGAATTCTGTGTAGATCATAATCTAGAGCCTATGTTTTTTCAGTGACACCTTTTCAAACACTCCTCTTTCATCAGACTTCCCTGACTTTCCTAAACAGAACCATATATAAGAGTCATATTTGTTCACATGATCTACTATGTATACAGATGTACTCCATTCCATTTCTCCCTCTTACTTGTCATCTACACATATCATCACTTTCATCAACAGTCCTTTCACCCCATGGATTCATATATCCCTTCACCAAAGCACTTTTACTTTCCTTTCTTAAATAACAATTTTCAGCCATGCTATTACAACATTATCCTTTGATTATATCCAACCCACAGCTCTATCAGAATGCAAAATATTTTAAGATCCATTAAATACCTTTCATATTTACGAAGGAGCACAACATAATGGTATTGGGATTGTTGGTATTTAAAACATCTATTTAGATAAAGTTGTATATACTAGAAAATATCCAGTGATGTGTATTTAATGTTCCAGCTTTGGAAATACTGAATTTGAGAAGGAATTAAGATTGACTTCTTTTTCAGATTTCCAGTCGTGGTGCCTTTTCTATTTCATCAGCTGAACGAAATGACTCTGCAATCTATCGATGCACTGCTGCTAATCATCGAGGAAGAATATCTGCTTCTGCCACCCTTACTGTTCTTAGTAAACAAACATTTTTTCACTTATGATTTGTTTGGTCACCTGTTTTTTCAGTGTCATTAATTATGAAGAATCATTCTAGTGATAATATCTTCAGTTTTAGAATTCCATTTACTGTATTGATTTGCTATGAACTTTATTTTTATCATTGCTTCATTCTTTCAAATTTAATATTTTGTAGCAATAAAAAAACACAACAGAGCTCTTAAGAAAATGGTTGAAAAGTTGTAAGGTTTATACATATCTTTATCTTTTCAGTTTTATTTTATGGTGAAAATAATCTGTTTTGTTGTGCATTTATTCCTTTATCCATTTCTCTGTTTGAGTAAAAGGATTTTGAAGGTTTGTTTCATGACACTAAGATGAATCTCAGCTTGATTCATTTGCTAATAAAACTTGAAACTCTTAAGAAAATGTTTACTAGTAATTGCACAAAGCCCACAGGGATTAGGCCTTAGTTAATGAGGCAATAACACCCTGTCCTCAGTCAGTAAAGAAGTAACCCCCTGGCTTCACCACTTTAATTCCACGGTAATCTTGAGAGATTCTTAATTTCATTTTGGCTATAATTCCACGGTAATCTTGAGATCCTCAATCTCATTTTAGCTGTTCTGTTGCTTGTTGTCTGTTGGCTCCTGTTAGGAAGAAAGCAAGTTTTGAAACCATGAAAAGCTTTTTCTTTGTATAGAGCAAGTCACTGGAAAAGCCTCTTCTTTTTTTCTTCCCATCATTTTTTCCTCTTTTTACAGTGTCTGCAAAAAACATCGTCTGCCTCTATGTATTTTCATAGGTGATACACAGCTTAGGTTTTTTTTGGTTACAAGCATATGGCCCTTTTAGGGTGAAGTAATCGTACATCTGGATGCTAAGACTAGTGCTCCCAATGGTGTGAACAACAGCAACCTGCCACAGTGTACCTTACACTATTGTGAGGGAAGGATGCTCTTGCTTTACTCCTTGCTGCTACTTCATTTAGGGAATATCACCTCTGGGTGCTTTATTCCTTCTGCTTGTGCTTTAAGATGGTTGGTTCTCACCTTTCTAAGGAGGAGAAAGCTTGAATTCTTACCTGGAAACAAGAAAATTTGGGTACTTGTTAGCTTTTGAGTTGCACTGGGCACTCAGAATGCATGACCAGATGGCTGCTTCCAGCAGCACCTCATCAGTGCCTCACCTTATTCAGAAGATCAAGACCCTGTGAACCCAGACATAGAATACTTCAGGAGCCTTGAAAGTCCATGCCCAGACATCTGCAAATGGTAATCAAGGCCAGACAAGAAATTACAGGGTACTAAAATGTAAGTGTGACTGCCTTTAAGAATGTATCGAGAAGCAGACAAGGTTTTTTTTGCAGACGCTGTACTTTTTCATACATTTTTTCCCCAAGAATGAAAGGTTTACTTGTATTGCATAATCCATATTTGAGTTTGTGAATTGGTTCTTGCTTCTAGTGAGGAGGTGATGGTAAACAGTGATTTGCATAAGGTGAATCTGCCCTGAGGAACTACCCTCAGACTGTTATTGGGATTTTGTCTGTCATTCTTGAAGACAGTGAGGCTCTTTTGTTTCACTTGTTTGCTGGCCTCTTTTGAGGAAGAAATAGCTTTTCATGTAAATTCAAGACTTGTTTTTCTTTTTCCAGTCCCACCAAGGCTAACAGTGGAACCAGATGATAAGTATGCAAGCCCTGGTACAAGCATACAGTTCACATGTCGGGCTGATGGAGTTCCCCCACCTATCATCGCTTGGTTCAAAGATGGCCAACCCATTGTTCCTTTTGGTGGCCTCACTGTTTCCTTGCGAGGTGAGTTTCTTTAGCATAGTTATTAACATAATTGGTTTTAGATAAAAGTAATACTTGAACAGAAGATGAGTACTTATCTTATATTTACAAAACAATGAGAGCCTTCAGAATATATTATAAGAATATCACTTATGTGCAGCTGGTGGTTAACGCATATGTAATTTGACCAAATTGAGGCAAATTCCTTTAAAATTTATATTCAAATCAAGTCTGGTAAATTTGATATGATTGTGATTCAGTCTGGTTAAGAATGTCATAATAGGTTTCATTGCTGTAACATCTGGATGCCGCAATCATTCCTTTCTTTGCATGAAAATTATTTTAATGAAAGTGATTGTTCTGATGGCTAAAGTAAAAAAATGCCAGGTCTGTACTCTTTTTAACTTTTGCTGGAAATAAAAAGAGTATGTACAGTGATATTCCATATAAATGTCTTTCACTGACTAGTAGAACAGACAAAAAGGTCACATTCGTTCACACTCAGTCTCTAGCTGTCATGTTTAATGCACCAAAACCACAGCTTCGTATCCACATCCAGGCCCCACAGAACTTTCCATGGTTTACCCCAGATGTTTCACATGCCATGGTTGAGTCCATTGACAGCACGTCGACCCTGGTATACCACATTGCTCCAGTACACCCTATTCCTGGCACGCCTCTTGTCCTCCTGTATGTTCAGACCCCGATCGTTCAAAATCTTTTTTACTGCCTCCTTCCACTTCCAGTTTGGTCTCCCACTTCTTATTCCTTCCACCTCCGACACATATCCTGTTTGTCAACCTTTCCTCACTCATTCTCTCCATATGTTCAAACCATTTCTACACACCCTCTTCTGCTTTCTGAACCATACTTTTTTTTTTATTACCACACATCTCTCTTACCCTTTTATTATTTAAGTGAAAGTTTGAATACATATTAGATATGCCTTTGTCTTTCTTTTTAGCATTAAATGAAAAAGATGATAAAATCTCATGACAAAGGATACTAGTACCTCTATGTATGGATTTGTTTTATGATTTGTTCATAGTAGGAAAAAAGCAACATTTCATAATTCTGAATATGATTATTTTAAATATATGCTTGTAGACTACTAGTGGAAATGCTATTACACTTTCACTGTTTAGCCTTTATGAGTATACCTAAGCTTGGTCACTGGGTTTTTAAATTTTCAATTGACACTGAATTATATCAACAGGTATCAGTCTTGGAGTGCAACATGTTAAACCCTCGGATGAGGGGGAGTACATCTGCCGTGCTCAGAATGCTGCTGGTATGCAGGAAGCCTCAGCAACTCTCTATGTTCGGGACAAGGTAAGATTTTTTATTAATGCTTATAAAGAAAGATGTTCCTTCAAATCATGTTTATATCAAAAGGCATAAGCCAGACACCTGATGATGTAACAGATCAAGTACATGACTGACATTATCATGATATGATAATCAGATGGACTTGTGTGAAAAGAGAAAGATATTGTTTATTAATAGCCCAGCATATCTTGTCAACAAAAATAAGATCTAAGTAATCTTTATCTCTGTATCAATGGTCTTAGTGCTGTGTATCTTGCTAGGTAGCTCCTGTCATTCGCAAGGAACCTCGAGATACATCATCAGTTAGTGGCCAGGAGGTAATTATATTGCCTTGCAAGGCAGATGGTCGACCAAAACCAGTAATTAGCTGGCGAAAAGATGGTCACATATTGGAGTCTAATAACAAGCACAGGTGAGATATCATAGATTTGTTAGCAGTATGGCAAGTCTACCTCAGGAATTGGATGTCTGTGCACCAAAGGTACATGTATGTATGTGACCTGTCCTGTGTAAATGGGAGTGGAATTAAAGGTAATGAATAGTTGTTTGGTTGAAAACCGATTGGTACAAAAGGCAACTTATTCATGTGATAATTTTTAATGTTGAAGTTGTATGGAACACTAGTCTGTTAAGAAGTGATATGCTTATGTTGTACATCTAAGCAACTCCCTACTTGATGACTGGCTTTATTTTGAGTTTATCTTGATATTTCGTTCATAGCTGTAGTAGCAACAGTAATTTTTCATGGTATATGGTGCTCAGCATTCCTAAGGATATTTTTTAAATTACTTGACATCAACAAAAACTTTTGGTACATTTTCAACATATATTTTTTACTATAATTCATATAAACAAATTACATATATCTACATGCATTTGAAAAAATTTCACTCTTGTCAGTCAGTAATCTCATCAATTAATCTTTCTTTCATTGACACTGGGTTGGGCCATTCTTTCATCTGTTTCCTTGTGCTACCTCGCTAACGCAGGAGACAGCGACAAAGTATAATAATGATAATAATAATGATAATAATTAATGTGCTGTCAGTGGACTGAACCAAGACATTTGAAGCATCTGGGGTAAACCATGGAAGGTCTGTGGGGCCTGGATATGGATAGGGAGCTGTGGTTTCGATGCATTACATATGACAGCTAGAGACTGAGTGTGAATGACAGTGACCTTTTTTGTTTGTTTTCCTGGCACTGCCTCGCTAAAGCAGGGTAGCGATGCTGTTCCTGTGTGGTGGGGTAGCGATGCTGTTTCCTGTGTGGCAGGGTAGCAACAGGAATGGATGAAGGCAAGCAAGTATGAATGTGTACATATGTATATATGTATATGTCTGTGTATGTATCTGTATGTATATGTTGATATGTGTATATATATGTGCGTGTATGGACGTTTATGTTTGTATATGTGTATATGAGTGGATGTTTCCTGGCACTACCTTGCTGATGTGGGAAACAGCAATTAGGTATGATAAATGAAAAATGAATATTAACTTGTGATTGTCTCCTTAGAATTGAGAGTGATGGTTCATTGTCTGTGTACAATGTAACCCAAGATGATGCTGGGATATATGAGTGCAGTGCCCAGAACCATGTTGGCTATGCTACTGCCCAGGCGAGAGTCACTGTGCAGGGTAGGTAGTTCCTTGATTTAAATGAAATAACCATAATATCTTTTCTTAATGTTTCTTATGACAATCTTGAAAATAAAAGCAAATGTTTCTTTACATTTTTTAGTTTTTTTGTCATGCCAACTTAATACCTTCACTGCAAACACTTTATGAGGAACTGATGACCACATTTGTTGAATTTTGTCAGATTTTTCAGCTGTTATACCATAAGAGCAGTTTCATCATGAAGGAATCCTCTCATGGTTATGGCTGGTAAGAGTATGTTGAAAATTAGAGTGATCCTTAAAATGAGTTGCTTTTTGTGTATGGGCCTTTTGATATCCAAGGGGCACTCTCATTCTCTTCCTGTCCAATATATAGAAGGTTTTACTTGCATTAGTTTGAACTGAACTTCTCACAGTTGGTCTCATTCCAGCTGTGAAGCCTTAAACATGGTAACATTAGGATGTATGATGAAGGATGAGTGCTTGTTAAAGCTTGTCACTTGATACTAGCTATAAATGAAAGAGCTTGTTGTTACCTGACTCAGCCTGCTTTTGGTTCACTTTAAGCGAGAAGACACCTTCGGTGAGGGTGTATCATTGCCTGATGACAAAAGGGAGTACAGTCTCGTTAAAGAACCAAAAATGTTCAGCCTTGGAGCTGCAGGATCTACTGGAAGAGGGGTCCTAGAGTAAAACCAGGATACTATCAAGAAAGGAGCCTGGGGCAATGATGAATGAATATTATTTTGTACTGTATTAGGCATCTTACATATAGACCATACCAGTTCTTGGGGTTTACTGACTGTTGATTACCTATGATGGTAATGTAGGTTACTACACAGACATTTTGGGGCTCTTTTGATTTGAGAACTTGAGATGCATGACGTAAATAGAAATTTTATTTTAGGTGAGTTTTTTCCATCTATGTTCATTTAGTCCTATAGTGGTATATTTTTTGTTTCCAGGTGATCAAAGACCTCACATTGGGGACCAGTTCTTGCACCAGAGTTTTGAGGAAGCACGACAGCAAGTTAATAGAGCTGTTAATGATACTATAAGGTTTGTTTTATTTTGATTTAACTATAAATTTCTTTTATGCATCGTATGTTTTGATAATCTTGGTATTCATAAGAAATTCATTAAGATATATTGATGCTCCATAAAATGAATAGGAAAAAGTAATTATTATTATCATTATTGGTATTTATTATTGGCATTATTGTTAATATTACTATTGTTATATAATCTCATGATTCCTTTAATGGATTTCTCTAGTTTTAAGTCTGCACTGCAATCAGAAGCAGAGAAATAATGATCTTGTTTGGAACAGGTGGTTCCTCAAAGAGACTGAAAACCTTTCTGTCATATGATGTTACTGCCTCGGTTAAGGTGACCTTTCAGTCTTGGTGTTGCATGGGGGCAAAGTCCAGTTATACCATGAAAAAGTTAAACTCTAAGAAATGATATGAAGGAATTACAATTAAGATTTGAAAAAATGAAGCATTGTGTCTGTAAAATAGAATGAAAATGATTACAGTGATGCTAAAGTAGGTTGATGTGATGAAGGTAGCACCATTTTAAGAATATTAGGTACTGATGAGAGCAGAAAGAGTGGCTAGTGCTAACTAGAACCATGCACTAAGTATGAATTATGTATCACTATTAACTCTGTAAGCAAAATCTGAGTAATCAGAACACTTGGGACTATGAAAGAGATTGGGACTATGAAAGAGAAGGAGTTTAAGCTCTCATGAATTTTGTAATTGTAAAACTTTTGTAAGGGAATGAGATAAGCTTTAGACACTGCAGTAAAAAGTGATAGCTCATTAGATTTGGATTCTCGTGGACATAAGTCATAAAAAGACCTAGAAAATTATAAGAAACACATAAAAGTGAAACATTTGATAAAGTAATGGTAAGAGATAAAAATCACAGATAATAAATCACCTCATAAAGGAAGAATATGCAATATATCCTGAAATGTAGAAGTCTAGAAATGCTCCTTAGAAAAGGCATCTCTCATTTGTCCTCTTCCTAGTCACTAAGATGATTTTTAGTCTAATAAAGGAGTGTATCTCATATCCCTGCCAGGAAATCATAATTATTTAACAGCTTCATGTGTGGATTGGTATCAGTGCCCTCTGTCATTCCAAAAATACACATCCTATGCACTCATTTCTTTTATATAGACCATAGCTAAATCTGTCATAAAAGTCAGTAGAATT
>JAUUDZ010315933.1:5827-16287 GCA_032361705.1 Panulirus versicolor | reverse complement strand
AGTCTTATTTTGATATATTTCATCTGATTGTTAGTGATGATGTTCGCCCTTCTTTACCAAAATTCATTGCATTCAACCGCAGATACACTAACACTTATGTATGGAGATTTTCTGTTTTAAGCCATACGAATTACCTTATTACCATGTTATCACCTAATTCTCATGTTAATAAAACTATGGTGGTTCACTAAGCAAGTGAATAACTGATTAAATATATTTATGACTATGTTGGTGGCTACCTTAAAAAGAAATTGGTAAGAGAGCACTGCCATATCCCTACTGTGCAGTAATGGTCAGATGGTACATTTTGGCCTTCATTCATGCAGTTGTTCTTGATTAGATGTTGTAATATATGTCCTTATATCATTCTTTTTAAAGATAATTATTACATGCAAATTCAAGCCAACTGGTCTTTACTGTTTAGATATTAGCTTGGATCCTACTTTGTGTATAGGTGTTACACATGCCATTTTATGAATATCTACGACTTTAATTTCATGAAGACCTCGCCTCAAGAATAATGTCATTGGGTTTGCAATTGCTCTTTGAGTTCTTGTGGTCACAGTGTGTACAATTATATCACCTAATATCATTATACTTGCATGCATTATTAATATGTTAGTTAAAAAGTTCATCATTCGAATTCCCCCAGCATTCTGATAACAATATTGATTTGAATTGTTCACTTAACATCCTGCAAATCTTCTTTGGGTCAATTTTTTACTCTTCTCCCACCTTAAAGAGTCCAATCTCTTATCAACCGTTTTCTTTTTTACTTTGTTCACATACGTGAATACAGTAACTCTGGATTACTCCCAATGTTCTGTATAACTTCCTTTATCCATTTTTGTTTTATTTGATGTCATTATTTCTGCATCTGCATTTCTATTTTCTCATCCATCTCTTTCATTCTTGCCTCTTCTGTCACAATCCTTTTTTTTTCAATCCCCTCTTCTATTCATGCACTGTTTTCTACTCCATACCAACTTCCCCTTTGCACTTTTTCTTTGGTATTGCCTCATACTTATTTATCCTAGTCTGTCATAGTACAGTTGTGTTCATGACTAGTTTATTGCCTCTTAAAATCTCATCCCAGTCTGTGTTAAAAGCTGCTTCTTAAGATGTCATTCCAGGTTGAGATCAAATCTGACTCCTAAGATCTCATTCCAAATTGTGTTCAAATTCCTTTCAGAGACCTCTCTCCAGTCTGATTCTTCATGGTGAAAATCTGTCATTCAACCTACTGCTGTCTTCTATGGCTGTATTGCATTCACATTCACTTTTATATGATTTGCTGTTGTGTTATCTATCATATGTTCTGACAGGCTCGCTTCAGTAACTTATGCCTTTGAAGCCAGTGCCATGTCATATGTAATTATAAGATCTATCACATTGTTCCCTCTAGTTAGTCTATGATTTAACTGTATAAGGCTAAATGATCCACAGTAATTAATCAGTCTTTTTAACTATTCTCCTTAACCTGCTGATTCAATAACCTTTTCTCTGTAAATGTATCTAGTTCCATAATGTACTCCTTCCTGCCAATCAATAAAATCAAAGAGCCAAGCCCATACAATTATTGGACCTGATATCTCTTATGCCTTTAATGTTTCTTTAATTTTTTCAAATTTCTTTAAATTCATTTAGCTTTGTTTTTGATGATCTGTACGATACAAGATTTACTGTGTTTACAGCCAGGATCCCCATTATAATCAATTTACATTTACCATAATTCATCATTACCTGCTTTCTTTCTCACTACTTTATTAATCTGCTTGATGTACAAAGTATTCTAAGCTTCTTTCATCTTTCACTCTTTCCAGAAGTCATATTCCTGACATATTGATTAGAATTGTGTTATTATGCCTCACATACTCAGTGATGCAATTTACTTTGACTTTAGAGTTCTCACATATTATATACTTAAGATATCTAATTTCTATATGTGATCTTCAAGGATTCCCATTCTTTACTTAGTTCTCAACTGGTTTTGGGTTATTGCATCTCCTCTTACATTATCAAACTTCTATGAAGCTTATTCACTTGTCTTTCAAAGAGCATTCTTTGTCTCAATCATATGTGCTTTCACTATTGTTCTATTCCCACTTCTGCTGGGACTTTCCTTTTTTGGTTCCTTCATAAGAAAAAAAAATTCCATCAGCCTGGTGGGCTTCTGCAGTAACCATACTCTGGCCAGCAATCATTCCAGATCTCATTCCGTCTTGTTCACCTGGTTTGAATCCTACTCTGGCCAGCAATTGTTCCAGATCTCTTTCCATCTTGTTAATTTTTTGAATTATTTTGTTTCTCCTTTTTATGCCAAAACTGATTGATGTTATCATTCCATTCTGGTTCTCTCTTCAATGCTGATGTGTTATTTCTATAATCATATTTCAGCCCTTCTTGGTATTATTTCTGTATGGCATTTTCACTTTTCTCTATCTGTCTTCTACACTATGCTTGTCATGTATTTTCTCCTTTGGTCTTCTCCATCTCTGTTCAAATCTTACTTTACATATATTTTCAATTCTATGTTGACTTATTTCCTTTCCTTCCTGCATTTTCACTGTTCTCTCTTGAAAGTTTTATATATTCATAGTCGTCTGACATTAAAACCATATTTCTCCATTTTAATACACTAATAATCATCCATATAATAAAAACAAATACCTAATTGGTCATGGTTTTCTGGGTTACCAAACCTACATTCATCTCCCCAATTGTACTTATGATATTTGACATACTTGTAGCAGATTTCAGGGAATGCATATTCAAATTCTTCTTATCATAACACATTCAAGCATCAAAAGTTCCCAAGAGCATGTTCTCACATACATTTCTAAAGTGGTTACACTTGATGCCTTTTAAATATTGTCTGCATATACAGGTACACCACCGAATTTCCGGCAATTGATGGTCTGGAACCTCCTTTAGATAGGACAAAATTATGCGAGGGAACTTGAAATTACCGTGGCCACCAGACTAGTTTACTGGGTGGCCACAGATGGCATTGTGTGTAAGGCGCGCATATTTACATTCTTTACACTGCACTTGTTGGTGGTGATACTGCAATTCTGTGAGATTCTTAGCTTATTTTGCTTATATTTAACCCTAGTTATGGCTTCTAAGACATATGAGAGTGTCAGCCGTGGTGTCAAACGTAAACACCAGTCCATATTGATCCAAGATAAAGTAGAACTGTTGAAAAAATGGACTGTGTTGTTTTGGTGCGTAAGCTGTGTGACATCTACAGTATTGGTTCATCAACTGTTTATGATATAAAGAAGGAAAGGGAGAAAATATTGAAATTCTATGCAGACAGTGGTTCCAAGAAGCAAATGACGACTAGAAAAACTATGAAAGATGGTAAGAGTACTGGAATGGTTTCGACAGTGTCAGAGTGATGGAGTGGACTTGTCAGGTAGCATGATAATGGATCAGGCTAAGTTGTTCCATAAAGAACTTGAATTACAACACGAGTGTGACTATATGGAAGGATGGCTTCAAAGATTCACGAAGCATCATGGAATTTCCATGAATAAAGTGTGCGGAGAAAAGTGGTCTCCAAACCACGATGGAGCTGCCAAGAATGTGGATGAATCTGCAAAACTCGTAGCTGATGAGCACCTCAGTCCTGAACAGATGTATAATGCAGATGAAACTGCATTATTCTGGCAATGCACACCTAGGAAAACAGTAACAATAGAAGACGAAGACCCAACAGGATTCAAACAATCTAAGAACAGACACCATCTTGAGGTGCTCAAACATTTAATTTGTTTAATTTAAATTTCTAGCAGTCCAGGGTATACTTTAGAAACATGGGAGATGTATAGTTAGTGGGTTAGGGGTGTGTTGATGAATTATTATTATGTGACCATGGTTGGCCTGGGAAAATGGTTAATTCAACCAGGTTTTGGAACCAAGAGTGCCGGAAAATCGTTGGTGTACCTATGTGTAATTACCAATTTGTAACATACATGGAGGGAATTTACACTTGAGGGGCCCCACTCTTGACCATTCTCTACTTTCATATAACTTCTTAAATCTATGTAAGGTCTGCATATGCACTGTCCATGATCACTTTATTCTGTTCACCCACCATTCTTATACTATATAACTACTTAAACCTTTTCAGCAAGTTTCTTACTTAATCTTATGTCATGTCTCCCAGCTGTTCTATCCCTACAGCTCTTGAATAACTGTTCACTGCCCACATCATATTTGTTTTAAAAACTTATAGAAAGGATGAGATCAGGTCACCCCATGTGGGCAAATTCAAAACCAGCCTTTCCCTGTAACTCAGGTCTCTTACTCATGGTACTATCTTTGTGCTCCTTTAGGTACAGCGACCAAAATTGAGAGGCGAATTCTAATTTTGGCCATGTATAGGCCATGAAAAACTTCTTAAGTATTTCCTTACCCATGTGTTATTCTAATATCTGCCAACAAAAAGTTTATGATTCTGGTGACAGGTTAGTGATGATGTCATCTCCCAAGTTTCTTTCATGTACAAAATCCTGAAGCTTGTTTCCTGCTATGTGATACTGAAGCCCTCTTTCACAGTCCTATCATCATTACTTTACATTTCCACAGCTTGAATGTCATCAACCATGTATCAGACCAAATTATGAATCTGTGTATGCCCTCTGGAAAGCACATGCAATTCTGCCTACTTTTCACTTCCCCCTGACCCTTGGATCAGTTGCAAGAATGTTTAGGTAAGAGTCCAAACCTTCTGGGAACTCATTTACATTGATCAAGTAGAGTAACAGGCTTAAAATAAAACCCTGGGGCATTCCACAGGTGACCTCCACCCATCTGGAGAGGGTTCCTTTAACACATGTCATTTGGTCCCCTCCTGCCTTGTGATCCAGCTTCTTTATCAACCTCTCATGTGGTACAGTGTCAAATACTTTCCAGCAGTCAAGATACAAACAATCTACCCAGCCTTCCCTTTTGTTTATGACAGACCTAACTTTCTCTTAAACATCCAAGAGTTAGGTGCACAAAGACCTCCTTTCCCTGAAACTGTGTTGCCTCTCACCTAAGACACTTTCTTCTCTGAAGTCATCTATTTACTTTCTGATTAACTTCTTCAGTTAACTTCTTCAGTACCTTACAGACCATGCTCATCAGGGATATTGACCTATAGTTCAGTGCCTCTTCAAGTTCTCCTTTCTTTTAGATGGGTATGATGTATACCCTTTTCAACTCTCTTGACAGCCTTTCTCCATTAATATCTTGAATAGTCCATTAATATCTTGAATAGTATTTCCAAAGGCCTGTCTAGTGTATCTGCACACATCTTCAGCATACTTGGTGAAATTTCATCAGGTACAGGTCAAGACCCTTTAGTATCTTATCATGTCTTTTCTGGATATCTCAATGTTTCCTAAGGCCTCCGCCCCATTCCATTTCAATCATGTTGGGGTTATAATGTCTTCCGCCATGAAAACACTTTTGAACTTGTTTACATAGGGTGGAAAGAAGGTTGTGAAAAATGTTTGTAAGAAAAGATACCTGAAGAGATGAGTGTAGACTGGCAAAAGGTGAGAGTAAATGAAGCTAAGGATAAAGGTGAGGAATGGGATGTATTTAGTGAAGCACTGTGAGAGAAGTGTGGCATGCTGAGAGTGGGAGGTGGACTGGTGAGAAAGGGTAAAGAGTGGTGGGATGAGGAAGCTGCAAATGAAAAAGAAAGGTGAATGAGCATTGTTTTTGGGGAGGGATGCAAGTGACTGGGAGCTGTACAAGAGAAAATGGCATGCCAAGAGGAAGAAGAAGGGGTTAAAAATGAAAGCTGGGATGAATCAGTATCACCATACTTTAGGAAGTAAAAGAAAATGTTTAGGAAGGAGGTTAATAGAGAGAAAAACAAAAAACATATGGAAGCATCAGCAAATGGGGTAGTGCTAACTGGTAGAAACGAGTTGAAGATGGGTTGAAGTGAATGTTCTGGAAGGTTGGTATGCTTTGGATGTGGAAGTATGCAATAGTAATGGAAAGTGGTCTGATGAAAAGAGAAGAGGTGGTGAAAGCCTTGCGCAAAATGAAGTGCATCAAAGTGGCTTGGGCAGATGGAACTGCAGTTGAATTTCTTGAGAAAGGTTATTGTGTTGTTCCCACATTAGTTAGGATTTTCAATATATCTGTAGCAACCCAGTGGTGCTCCACAAAGTGTTACCTTAATGACGATGCTCTGATTTGGTGGCAGGTCACACAGCAAGTGCCCTCACCTGACTTAATAATCCTCAGAGAAAAGAGTTTGTTGGCCCAACCTGTGGCTGCAACTGTGGTATTACCCCATGACATCTATATGTGATGTATGGTAGTGGTAGATCAAAAGATGCCTCTGTAATTACATAATTACATATGAAGAGCCGCTCTCAGTCCACCAGCACGGAGAAAGGTAAGAGATTGAGACATTCATCTTCAACGAATTGACCTTCCTTGCCTCTCATATATCTGGGTATTTCCCCAGAAAGGCAGTCAGGAAGTTGACTCACTCTAGAAAACAAGTGTACCACTCTGGTACCTGAAGTCTTGGCCATGCAACTCAAGACTCAAGCCACCCTTACGGTGTCTCCTCCATCAGTAGAAGTATCAACATGACTCCTGAAGTTTCATCTCCCTGGCAGGTTTCACTGTGGTGCCTCATATCCAATGTCCACCTTCGGCAGGACTCGCATGGGACATCGCTTACACCCATCACGAGCAGCAGCTGTAACAACAAGGGACCTAAAGCCACACCCACAGCACTCCTTCAACCCAAGAACAAACAGGCAGCTGTCGCCCACTCCAGGAGCCACAATATGTGCCACACCCACCTCCCACATGAACTCCAGCCATCCACTTTTCCCAAGTGCTCCTGCTTCATCTGGCATGCTTATCAACATCACAAGACATCTGCCAAAACTGTCTCATATTACTTGATCTTCCTTACTTTACCTCTTCTTCACCATAATCCCACACCTCCAGTAACTCACTGTCCCTGTCATTGCTATTTAACGAGTTTCTGTGCCCCTCTTTCAGTTATACCACTCCAACAACTCAAACAGAATGCCTGCTAAATATGCTTTTTACCTATTCTTATATCACATCCAGTAATTATACAGTATCACACTGCAGGTGACAGAGTTCTATGGAACATTTTCCTAGTTTGATTGTAACTATTATGCAAGGGAATGATGAATGCCCATGTGAATGAGGTATGTTCAATTAAAGAGCACTCCTTTTTAATCAGCAGAGTTTTTAATCCTCTTTACTTACCCCTCCCCACAGAGGTTAATAAAACTGTTCATCATAACAGGACTCTACATTTCTAAAGCAAACATGCAAATCTATCATGTGGCCTAATCTACTATGGGAAAATCTTGGGTCACACTAATCTAAGGGATTTATTTCATGCATGCACAAGAAAAATTGGTACAGAATGTGTGGATCAGATGTTTGCTTGGAAGAATGTGTGTAAGAAGGATTTGTACATGGCAATTATGGTAGGTCTTCCAAATATATAGTGCGGGAGGAATACTGCCAGAAGCTGTGAGAAGTTTATATCAAGTGTTTAAGGCATGTGTATGAGTTGGAAGAAGAGAGTGAATGATTCCACGTGAATTATGGTCTATGTCAGGGGTGTGTGATGTCACTATGGTTGTTTAATTTGTTTATGAATTGGGTGGTGAAGGAGGTAAACACGAAAGTCTTGGAGAGAGGGGTGATTATGCAGTCTACAGAGGATAAGAGGGTCGGGGAAGTGTCAGTTGTTGTTTGCTAATACTACAGCACTAGTGGCAGATTCAAAGGAGAAACTGCAGAAGTCAGTGACTGAGTTTGGAAAGGTTCGTGAAAGGAGAAAGTTGAGAGTAAATGTGAATAAAAGCAAGGTTATCAGGCTTAGTGAGGTTGAAAAATAGGTTAGTTTAGGGTTAGTTTGAATGAAGAAAAACTGGAGGATGCGAAGTGTTTTAGATACCTGGAAGTGGACATAGTAGCAAATGGAATCATATAAGCAGAGGCAAGTCATTGGGTGGGTCAAAGGTGAAGGTTATGAGAATGCTAAAGAATGTGTGGAAAGAGAGATCCAAGTATATAAAAATAGATATGTTTAAAGGTATAATAGTTCCAAAAATATCATATTGATGCAAGGCATGGGCTATGGATAAAGTTGTCTGGAGGAGGGTGGATGGTGAATACCCTTCGTCTCACAACCATGAACAATGAGGTCTAGATCAGTCAATCCCCATCAAGCTCACATTCCCAGTAGCTATCATTTTACAGAACCTATCAATCAAATGTGGAGGTATATGAACATGAATATAGTGCATATGAATGTGCACTTTCACAGAACACATAATGCCCTCCAATGGCAAGGACTTGAACCCAGGACCTTTGTGTGGCAATTGGGAACGCTAACCACTCAGCTATGATTGCCCCTAATAGAGAAGTGACCATTTGATGAAATGTTTGTGGACAATGTGTGGTGTGGTGTTGTGATCGAATAAGTAACGAAAGGGTAAGAGATAAATATAATCATAAGAAAAGTGTGATTGAGAGAGCTGAAGTGTGCTGAAATGGTTTTAACATATGGAAAGAATGAGAGAGGAAAGGCTGTCAAAGAGGATACACAAGTCAGAAATGGAGGAAACAAGGAGAATGGGGAGATCAAACGAAAATGGAAGGATGAAGTGGAAAAGATTTTGAGCAATTGGGGCCTGAACATGCAGGAAGGGGAAAAAGGCATGCCCAGGATACAGTCGATTGGAATGATGTGGTACACAAGGGTATGTGCTGTCAATGACTGAACCAGGGCAAGTGAAGCATCCAGAATAAACTATGGAAAGGTGTGTAGGGCCTGGATGTGGATAAGGAGCTGTGGTTTCAGTGCACTACACGACAGCTACAGAATGGACATAAGCGGATGCGGCCATTCTTCGTCTGTTCCCAGCACTACCTTGCTAACATGGAAAATGCATATAAAAAAATGCTGTGAGACATTACACCAAAGAAAAAAACCTCCAGTATTAAAGTGATGGACATAAAATTATCTCACAATGACAGACCACAAATATCCCTCCGTTGCAGTGACTTACATCTCATAACAAACCCACTACGATCGTCACAAATCATTTGTTTCCATTATTTTTCCTATATCATGCTACATACAAGGAGATCTTCAGATTGAATACCCAGTCTTAAAAAATCCATAATCTGACTGCCAGTGCACTTAAGATTCCCACCAAGGTGGCATAAAATTTCTTTAATCTGAATCTGAGAAGGTAGTGCCCCATGCTTTTCTCAGCTGCTTCCGGTGTTTTTATCCTTATTCTACTTTTATAATGGTGTTCATCAAGCATCCAAGAGATGATGCTGTTTACAGTAGTGTGAAGAGGAAGCATGTTATACCTACCATTATGCAGAGTTGAAATTCTACGAAAATCAGATAACAACAAACTGTTGCATAACCAGTGTCAGAATTATGGGTTTGTTAACATGACCATATAACACAGTACCAAGAAATAATGTTTTGAAAAACCAGACATCACTCCTATCATTTCATCTTCTAAGTAACTGCCACCCTCTATCTTAGTATACAGTAAAGTTGCTACTAGCAGCAACACTGAAGAATTCTAGGGAAGTACAATAATTGTTTTTTGACTTTCTTTGACAATACAATACGTATAATACAAATAATCAATATAATGACTGGTATCTCTGATCAAAAAAGATCTTAAATCTCAACACTCCTCAGTCCCAAGGAATTTAAATTAGAGATCATCTACTTGTAAGTTATATGTAAGTCACATATTAGTTAATATTTATCATGATACCTAAAACTAGTGAAAATAAATTCTGATATTCAGAAATTCAAATTTTCAATATGCACAGAAAAATGCTCAAAGTGAGTTTGTATCTCAACATACATATTGCTATAAAATTGTGTTATTCTGTGTGTTGGGTTGTATTATACTGTAGAGACTTAGTACAGGTACACCACCGACTTCCTGGTGCTCTCGGTTCCAAAGCCTTGCAGGATTAACCATTTTGCCGGACTAACTGTGGTCATGTAATAATAATTCAACACACCTCTAACCCACTAATAATAAATCTCCCATGTGTCTAAAGTATACCATGGACTGTTAGAAATTTAAATTAAACAAATATTAAATGTAAATTAAATAAATGAATGAAATACAGCTACTCAGGACTGAGGCACTTGTCAGCTACAAGTTTTGCAAAGTTGTCTACATACTTGGCAGCTCCTTCATGGTTTGCAGACTGCTTTTCTCTGCACACTTTATTCAGTGAAATCCCATGACGCTTCTTGAATCTTTGAAGCCATCTTTCACTATAGTCATGCTCATGTTGTAATTTAAGTTCTTTATGGAAAAACTTAGCCTGGTCCATTATCGTGTTACCTGAGAAGTCCACTCCATCACTCTGACACTGTCGAAACCACT
>JAUUDZ010315822.1:0-16288 GCA_032361705.1 Panulirus versicolor | reverse complement strand
TTTGTCAATCTTTCCTCACTCATGCTCTCCATGTGACCAAACCATTTCAAAACACCCTCTTCTGCTCTCTCAACCACCTTTTTATTTCCACACATCTCTCTTACCCTTTCATTACTTACTCAGTCAAACCATCTCACACCACATATTGTCCTCAAACATCTCATTTCCAGCACATCCACCCTCCTCCGCACAACCTTATCTATAACCCATGCCTCGCAGCTATATAACATTGTTAGAACCACAATTCCTCCAAACATAACCATTTTTGCTTTTTGATATAATGTTCTCGCCTTCCACACATTTTTCAACACTCCCAAAACATTCACTCCCTCCCCCAACCTGTGACTCACTTCCACTTCCATGGTTCCATCCGCTGCAAAATCCACTCCCAGATATCTAAAACACTTCACTTCCTCCTCTTTTTCTCCATTCAAACTTACCTCCCAGTTGACTCGTCCCTCAACCCTACTGTGCCAAATAACCCTGCTCATATTCACGTTTACTTTCAGCTTTCTTTTTTCATACACTTTAACAAACTCAGTCATAACCTTCTGTAGTTTCTCACCAGAATCAGCCACCAGCATTGAATCAATACCGAACAACAACTGACTCACTTCCCATGCCCTCTCATCCACAACAGACTGCATACTTGCCCCTCTCTCCATAACTCTTGCATTCACCTCCCTAACCACCCCATCCATGAACAAATTAAACATGATAATGATATCAATTATAATAATAATAATGGTTTTAATGTTAATGATAATTCCTGGTCTTCATAATCTCGTGATATCAAAGCCTCAGTTTTCGTGTCTTAGGCTTCACTAGTGTACATCCGCGTTGTGATTCCCAATAAACTCCTCCTTCTCTACTGCAAGAGTTTCCCTGGGACCCATGACAACTAGTCCTATAATCTAGGCTACACTTCGCACCTTGCCAGTATCCTTTGCAAAAAGAAGGAAAGTGAGCACTTACATCAGTTTACCCTATTTCTTGTTCCGTCGTCCTAAAGGCGTTTTCTATGAGCACCCCGCAGTAGGAACGGCGCGCGCTGGTAGAGGGCATCTTCCTTCACTTCACAGACAAGCTGCGATATTCTCTTTTTTTTCTTGGCTCTTTTATTTTGTGTGTGCCTGGCTGCCCCTATTCTTATTTTGCTCCCCTGAGGCAAGCCAAAAACATCTGTTCAAGTGTAGAGGTTATAACTACAGTCAGATTTTGCTTCGATGTTAGGCAGACGATCAGTAGGGGTTTAACTGTGTGTAGGATACCGTGCAATTGCTTTATTATGACCTATACTTATGTGCGTCATATAGTTTTTCTCCTCCTGCTTCCCTCAGGGTTCTACTGTTATTTAGGATCCTGCGGCTGCCAGTCAGCCACTGCTCAGGTTAGGTCTCTGCTACTACCGTACTAGAGATATATTTCCAGTGGGGTCGGATCCTGTCGGTCCCTCTGTGTTGGGTTGGAAGGTTAGGTTATGAGGCACTGGGTCCTGAGCGACCTCCTGTCCATTGGAGATCTATAATAAAGTCTTCTCACAGATTGGTTAATTCTTCTCTTCTTTCGAGATTTCTTGGTCTCTCAAAATACCCTTTCTGTCCTGGAGTTACGGATTGTAAGCACTTATTTGTATCGCTCAAGATTGTTTTTGGAAGAAAAGAAAAAATAATTGAAAACTTAGATAGTGTGAAGGTCGTGGAAGAAAACGACAGACTTTTTATTATATTATTATTGTTATCATTGTTATTATTATTGTTGTTATTGTTGATGAAATGATGGTTACCAAGGTTTACTTTCACTAAACCACAGTGGACTCAGTATAAGACGTCATTCAATCGTCTGAGTTGCAATACTTGTGTTCATCAACTGAACGTACCCGCAAGCAGCAGATCACCAACATTCATGAATGACTTCAACATGAAAGGGTTGGTTCGTCCATTACGGGTATGTCTGATCAACGATCTTTGATATATACAAAAGTTTGGCTCAGCACTTTCGTTCACAGTGGGGTTTCGAGCTGCAATTCTTCTCCACCATCAGGTATAATCGTGCATAAGAGCCAATTGGGTGTTTGTGTCAGTGATCCAGTCAACGTGCAGAGGGAAATCTTGTACGCAGTGATTGACTGCATTGTCTACATGTATGATCCAACGCCAGCGTTTCAACCGGACGTTGTCTGTGTCAATCTGTGTCAGGTAAAGGCTTGACCCCTGTGAGCCAAGGTGCTGGGCGTGTGAAAAGAATGAAAGATTTTTTTACTTCTTTTCCCTGGCACGTCCACCAAGACTAGAGACACAAATGAACTTAACGATTCGCATGTAGTTAGATTCGTGTTTTCAAGAGCTGTTCATTCTTGCTCCTGTTTAAGCTCTGGGAGAAATACTTGTGTGCAGTATTAACATTGATAAAGAATTTATATGTTGAATTACTAACGTATTAAAATTGCTTTTTCCTAATGTTTTATAATGATACACTTAATTACTATAAATGCCAGTGCTGGTACATTGCAATATGATGAATTGCATCAATTAGCATGATAATCCACTTTTCTGTTTGTGTATGAATTAGCTTCATGCAATGGACGGTAGTCTGGGAATCATTACAAAGATGAGTCTCATTATTACATTGAATGCTTTTGCATTCAGCACACGCAAGAGAGCAATCCCGCCCAAACCTCCAGCACCAACATCGCTGTGTGTCACAGCTGCATTTACAAACATTTGCAGTAACAATGACAGGCCTTAAGCAGGTATCAGGAGAGGTATCAGGGGTTTGGTTGTACTTCATAGAAAAGAGGAAGTATCGTTTTGGCGTGGATCATTTATCCCCAGTATTCCGGCGACGTATCCTTTCCAGGCCACCACACTGTGTAATGACAGACGCGAAAGCTGTGATACTGGACGGGGGTGGATGTTGAAAGGTTGCGAGGCTGCAGACAACCGTGCTTGAAGACGCATCCAAGTGGTGACTCGCAAATGAGGGTTGTCTATACCCTCATCCCTCTTGTTCCAAGTTAGCGCTAAGCACACTGATGAACTCCTGCTTCTTATTTTTGTGTGACAAGAACTTGTCTTTGAGTGGTGTGCGCACCAAGCTACAGGAGAAATGCTCTGTGGGGTCTGGATCACTTCTATCTTGAACTCCATGTTTCCTGGATCTGATAGAGTCAAGTATGTACAGAACACAATCAGGCAGGTTTTCTTCAGCATTACACATACCTTTGCTCATATGTTGGCCAGTATAGGTTTGTCTGCTCTCAGTCGTACTTCTCTGGTCTCCACTTTATCAAATGTGATCAAGAACTGGAAAATGGGCTGAGCAACGATTACTATGAATTCATAATCAACTCGTACTGTATATTTCTCGTTCGGGGTCATAATTTGACCATTCTTCCTGAAGATATTTTGGCTCAGCATTCCATATAGGATTTTCTGACCCACACTCAGAGCAAGGCCCACATTTATATCGTCATCCACACAGGCACTTGTGTTAGTGTTGTGAAGTGTGTGGTAACTTGTGAAAAATGTGATCTTGAAGATGAAGAGGTGATGAATTTGTACCAGTGGATGACCTGGATTCCCACATGACTTGGATTATTTCCTTGCATATGGGCTTGACCTCAGCCAAATGACATTCTGCTCTCCTCCATCCCTTGTCCTCTCGTTAGTACCCCAGTTGACTTGCAGCGAGGAATCTTTAAAGTCATTGTCAGCTGCCAGGGTCATTAAGGCCGTCAACGTCAAGCGATATCCGCTAACTCAAAACTGCTAAACACCTTCATCGAGTGCTACAGTTAATCCCAAGACCACATACACTCACGATATGGCCCATGACACCGAGTATTGTACGGAAAACTTCAAGTAATCGATATACTGAAGATAATACACGAGCTCTGTTCAGACACTCTCATATGGTTTATTTAACACCGACTAACTCATGGATAATCCTATCATTATTTTTTTGTGCACCTAAGCAGGATATTGACACACACTCCTCATCCACCAAGCAGCAACGGAGCACGATATTCATATCAATGTCCCCTCCATCTATTCTTTGTGAGTCTTTGCTCGAATTACACTACCCCATGTATTGGTGGTAGGGTCGGCGACGCGACCTGCAGTCGAGGAAGGATGCAGTGAGCTGTCCGCTCTTCATCGATAGTGTATTCCGGTATTCTGAACAGATCTGTACGTGGACATGACTAAGAAACCAAGGAATGTCGTAGGCGGTGATCAAATCCATGTGGATGTTGGTTAACCAATTAACTTTCATTATGATGATATATAGAATGTTCTCATTTACCGTTCAAATATCTTATCATTCATATACAGATAACTATTGATGGCCATCGTTTATTAACATGTGAATACTACGAACCAGAAACCGGAGAAGATTCAGATTGGACTTGGAATGCAGTTCTACACCTCTTCTTTGACTTGTTTTTATTTCTTATTTTATTTCATGTTAAATCTGTCCGTTTTTCTAACGTCTTTTTTTTAATCTCTCGTGGAACACACTAGTGGATATTCCAAACTGTTTGCAAAACACGGTGGCATACGACACGACGGAGGAACATTGATATGGATCTTAACGTAAACAAGGAAGTAATGCCGGACCAGTCAAGGTATGGTGTAGCAGAAGGCAAATGTGCCAGTAAGGTCAATACTGTTCACTTATCCCATGGATTAGCAATTGCCCTTTGTGTTTCCTCAGGCAGGGAACATTCTGCTACTCAAAGACAGAAAGGACTTCTATACCGAGACTGGTATAGCTACTGTGAGTGTAAGTCTTCTGTGGAACAGAAGCAGTGGCTGTGGTAGGAGCAGGGGTGCCGTAGGTGAGGATACATTGTAGGCTGGAGCCGTCTGGAGTTCCCTTGCCATCTGGGTTCGTAATTGTAGTGGCGACGTTGGTGCTTTTTCCCTCCCGTATCAGCAAGTTGAGGTTGCCAACGATGAAGGTGAAGTTCTGCAGTGGTGGTATTAAAGCCAGGCTCAGCTGTCGTAGAAGGTGGCACCAGGAGAGAATTATAGGAATCCGACCGAGTGGGTATGGTGGCTCAGTGACTGAGGCATTCGTCTCCGCAGACAGTGGAATTTGAGTGTTGGCATCAGATAAGCAAGCATTCCTGGCACCTCGAATATTTCCCACTGATCAAGTATAGGATGAAGCATAACTGCAGCATGAGCCTTTCCCGTGTAAAATAGGTTATCAAAGGAAGTTCAAACTTCACGGCACAGCGCGACTGTGCCAATCATAAGCTGGATTCATACATGTCTGCCGGGGTAAGCGTCAGTTGGGACCAGACTTTCCAGTACTATACACTGTAGCCTGTGGATCCATTGTCACGTAGTCATCTCACAGTCTTCCCTTCCACATATCCAGGTTGAACAGTGCCGGCATTGTAGAGGTAAACGTTAGACAGAAAACGTGTTTGTCAGGTGCGATAGCGGGATTCGCTACATGACAGGAAATTGAGGTGGCAGTTGGTTGTGTACCGTAAGAATCGTATGAGAATGTAATGTGTAGAGCTTCCGAGATGATGTCGTGCTGTAAGGAAGGTGTGGCTGAGAATTAGAGTGACAAGTAGATATAGGGACTTCGTCTTCACTAGGGCTATGTGGGACAACATCTGAGTGTTGGCTTGACTAGGCTGCTAAGAATGCAGTTTCCTTGGGATGTAACATTTGAGCTAAGCATCCATCGTTTGTTGCTATGAGAGTTCGTGCGATGGTACTTGCACCATGTCGCATT
Organism: Panulirus versicolor; assembly: GCA_032361705.1. Taxonomy (NCBI): domain Eukaryota; kingdom Metazoa; phylum Arthropoda; class Malacostraca; order Decapoda; family Palinuridae; genus Panulirus; species Panulirus versicolor. The sequence continues at coordinate 10,531 of JAUUDZ010315822.1, read as the reverse complement.
CTTAAGTAGAGTTCGAGACTGTGGATATCCTTGTTACTGGGATTCAGTGGGCTGTGAGGAGCCTTGTTGCAGAGATTGGTTAAGCTCTAAATAGCTCAGGTGAGCAGTCCGAATAGACTGATAGCTCGAACGTTCGTTATGGTGACTTTGTAATGCTCCAGTCGATTTCTCGTATACCTCAAAATGAGCATCAGCCTTAAACCATCATATTGTCGAGTGTCTTCACCCGTTCTACCTTGTAGTAGGCGGTCAAGCGCCTCTCTGATTGCGACCTCAAAAATAGGAGTACCATACCCTCCTTGGTGTCCGGAATACTAGACTTTGTGAACCAATTAGAGTCGTAACCACGACACCTCCCTCCGACAACGTAACTGTCATGTTTTCACTGATGAGTGACCAATAGAACACCGCGTTCATGGTCTCTGAAGATCTGTTAGATGTATCAAGGTGGTTAAGAACCTCGGCCGCCGTACGTAACCTCAAACGATATATTGAAATGTAACATCTTCACCGGTTCGGAGAGCTGATAGCCTTCTGGTAGGTCTTCGAACCCATCATTGTATAACACACTACCGTCCCATTCTTGATATGGTCGCCATCTGGGGAATATTGTTGTGGCAGGAACGGTGGGAGAGCGAGAAGATTGGACATTTGGACTGAATTGCGGGCATCTCTACTTTGCTTTTGTGAGATTCCTCAGCCATTTCTCCTTCTCATGCTTCCACTTCTGTCGGTCGTGCTGTTGTTGCTTCTCTTACTATCTCGAAGAGAGAATTCCAGACAGAATCTGAGTCAGTTTAGTGTTGCTCCTTGAGCGGATCAGCTGTCTGTTTCTCACCACTCTAAGAAGAACGGTTGAACCGTGAATTGTAAGAAGAGGTCGTCTTGGAGGAAGAGGGTAGAGATGCTCCCATCACTGCAACGATAATCTCTAATATTATCACCTGATGTTGAATATTTTTTCTACTTTGTTGATGTGTGAAACCATCTTTATAGAGATTTTTTTTTTTTTGCTCTTTTAGTAACTGTCATTTGTTTTAATTCTTACATCTTAGAAAGATAAAGTAAAGCTTAAAGTTCATGTGCATTTTTACTTTTCAAAAACTTGCGATTAGAACTTTTAATTTCCTGTCTTTGTTCCTCTTGGTCTGTTGGACCTGCTGGTAAAACAATCGTTCCACATTATTGACGTCTGTGTTTAAGGGTGAACGTGGAGTGCTTGTTCCGCACCACCGCTTTGTTATCCCTCTCCATTAAAAGTGCCCAACTACGTGACAGTTTCTTGCATCTAAATCCAAGTTCCCGAGCAACTTTCCACAGTGTCCTCCTCCGGCATTCAAACTTCACTGGATTCTCTTTCACTTTCTTGAGAAGTCCATTTAAGGTTGGGAATTTCCCTTTCTCGTAGACCGATAGATTATTTTTCCTTCTTACACCTCTTTCCAAAATCGTCCAGCTTACTCAGTACACGTAATTTCTTGAGGTTGTGTGCGGTTAATGATATAGGGTGTGGCTGGCATTCAGACGTCTGTCACCTTACCTTCTGCACCGACCTGATCAACACACCTGCGTGGCCTCAGCTGTTTTCTAGGTGACCTTGGTGCTCAGATCTGCTCCCTATTGTCGACTGAAATAACGACCTATGCCGATATACCGACTCCGTATTCGAGTTCACCGACTATGCTTATCACTGCCTATTTCTCTCGACGTGCTGACGTGGTTAGCAGTACTCTGAAGATCAAACAATACCATACAGCCGTCTGTTGCTCACTGTCATCAAAACGTATGTATCAGTGAATTGTACCAACATAGTGGAAAGTATTATATGTCCTTATTTGAAGTTTATCGTCAGGTCATTAAAATGGTCACGTAACTCCACAACAAAACGTACGAGAGATGGGAGTAAGCTGTAGGTTTGTCGCTTCTCATGTCTGCTTCTCCCTCTCTCTTGTTCTGGCCAGTGGTCCGACTCTGGACGAAGCCTCCGATTGATCCCGAGTGGAGCCCCGAATCAAGGAGTAATAACATTGATCGTGAAAACTCCTGTGACCGTCTTGACACCGAGCGTCGTTTATCTCTGTATAACGCTGTTTAATTCTTTTTTTTTTTCTTCAAGGGCACAAACATCTTTTTATACTAATTTTCATCTTTTTGTCTTCAGAAACTATTCCAGAGTAAAACTAGCAGCTCATATAGCAGTTGATATTCGTATATACAGAGCATTAAGTGAAATTACGAAGAGCTGTAGATCTACCGAGTTCCCCAATATTGTATCAGCCAATCACCGTTCATAGGCTGCAGAAATCTGAGTTACGTGAAGATAGTATAGTAAACTGACCAGATCAAACTCTTTTCAAAACTTGACATATAAATGGGTTGCGAACTTCTTTCATAACCAAGACCACAATATACAAGTAAGTTCCTAAAATGTTTATATGCCACTCGTGATCGTGGTAGTACAAATGAGTGAAAAATCTTGGCATATCTTGGAAGAAACTAGGATGTATATCCTAGGCGAGGGGTCGTATGTTGGGGCTAAACGCCTTCTTAGTGTTGTGTGATAGCGTCTGCATGTACACATGTGTCTGTAGCTATCTAATAAATCGTCATATTATGGTAGGAGGTAAGTATGATCACTGCAAGCCTGACGGCTACCTCATACCCTGGGGGAAAATACGATACGAAGACAAGCTAACTACAGCGTGACAAGATCTGTGAATCTTTTGTATTCATTAGACAGTGACATAGAATACACAGATATTCATACCTGAGTTGATCTGATACTGGAGTTTTGTATGTACAAGTACGTCAGTGTTCATAACCAGTCACGTCACTCTTAGTCTGCGGTACATGACTGACTCCACACTTACCATGACCCTGTGTCCCGCGTGAACTGTACACCGCACAATGTCACGGTGGTCACTCACAGCGAAGTAGCCCTCCACAAACAACAAACACTCCCCTTGTTGGTCAGTCCAGCGGAGTGGTGTAGGGGGACCACGTTCTGTCTGGAGAGTGAGCTTTGATCGTTAAGGAACTGAACGAACTTACCACCTCTGCTGTCCCTCGTACGTGATTAGGGTGAATGGGAAAACTACTAGTGCTGCTGCGTGGACTCGCTGTCGCGTCGCACCGTACTGGGTCGGCAGAGTGAGAGTTAGTGAGTGGACCGGCTGGTCTGCTTCGTTAGACACAGCGGCACTGTGACGTAGCTTGTGTCGTCGTGCTGCAGGAAGTGTGTGGTAGTGAACTGGTGTGGCAGCTGCGGGAAACTGCGGATGGACGGCTACAGGTATTGGTGTGGCGGCTGTGGCTGCACAACTATGGGGATGCTTGAAGTGCAGTGGTTATGTTTGCTGCAGCAGGAGGTGAACTGTCCCCAACATCATGTAGCAGCAGCAGTCGATGGACACTTGTATCGAGTATATGATAAAGCAACAGATGCTGCAGGTGCGTAAAACTCCCGTGTAATAGCAGCAGTGGCTGTGGTAGGAGCAGGGGTGCTGTAGGGGGTGGGGCTATGTTGCAGGCTGGATTTGTCTTGTCGTTCCGTCGTCGTCTGGGAGCTCGCTGGTGTCGACCTGCACAGGTCAAAGTAACATTAGAAATTCATGTGGTTACGTTGTTGCTCTGTGCCTCCAGTGAGGATGAAGTGAGGTTGCCAAGGATGGAGGTGAAGTGCCCGTGACCATTGTATCAAGAATAGGTTTAGCTGTTATAGACCTTGACACCAGGAAAGAGAGTGCACCGCTAGAGACATTTCTAGGGGTGTGACTGAGTGGGTATAATATCATAGCGACTGAGGTCGTCGTCCCTGCAAGGAGTGGAGTTTGAGTGCTGGTATCAAATATGCAGACATTCCTGGCACTAGGTATAATATTTCCCAGTATAAAATCAATCATAACATGAAGCATTACTGCCGCATAAACTTCTCCCGTTTAGAATGAGGTGGCCAAGGAAATTAAGACTCGAGTGTATAGCGAGATTGTTTAGAGTTTGAATAGCCCTGGTGAGCAGTTTGATTAGATTGATGGCACGTACTTTCCTTACTGCGACTTCGTACCGTGCCAGTGAATTTTCGAGACGGTGTGCATCATCACCGTAAGCCTCAAAATGAACGTTATCTATAATTATCCTATAATTTAGTGTCCTCCGTCCTTGCTTGCAGTAGGCGGTCAACGTCTCTCCAATAGTGACCTCTAAACTAGGTGTAACTCAGCCTTATTGGTATCTTGAATACGAGACTTGGTAACCCTCCTGTCGGGAGGTAACCGCGAGCTTAGTACCGAATTGGGCAGGTGTCTTGTTGTCCCTAATGAGTGACCAATAGAATTCATGTTTAGCTCGCTCATTAGTAAGGCCACACTGAGGCTTTCAATAACTCCTCTTTCGAGTCTCATTAGATCTGCTAGATCTATCACTGCGGTTAATTAACATCCCTTGGCTGCCTTACTCTCACACAACATGTTGAAATGTACATCTTCATGCTGTTCGGAGAGCAGGTGGCTCCCTGTTAGGTCTTCAAACCCATCATTGCATGACTCATTGCTGTTACCTTAATACAGTCGCGGTTTGGGGAATTTAGTTGTGGCAGCAACGGTGGCTGGGCTAGGATGCTGGATATTTGGACCGGATTGCATCCATCTCCATAGCGCGCTTTTGTGAGCTGCCTCGCCCGACTGCTTTCTTTGCTGCAGAAGGTCCTCTCCGGTTACCATCTCTAACTTTCATGCTTCAAATTTTTCTGGTCGAGCTTTCATTTTTTCTCTTTTTTATAACTATTGAGGAGAGAATTCCTTAGATTCAGAATCTAGGTCAGATTTCTGTTCCTCTTCGATGGATTGCTTGCTGTTGCTTACCAGTCGAGTTAGCTGGCTGTTACTAATAATCAAGCTCGGCTTGAACGTAAATAAGGATGCCTGCTTTATCCATGAAACCACAATGCAAGGCTTCCTGACGCCGTGTTAGCAACGCAAGCGGTAAAACCAAACGAAACTAATGATGCGAACAGCGAATTTATCGTGCGCACGTTGCCACTCATTTTTCAGGCGTCAATATATGCGGGGTGGTGGAGAGGGAGAGAGAGCAATAGAATATTGATTAGGACTTAGGCTATGGGTGCTAGGTTAAGGAACATGAATGTAATTACTAGAGGAGAGCATACATATCCACTGAGCGAATGGGAACCCTGGCAGGCGAACCGACAATTAGGACTGCAGTTCCCTGCTGAGTCAGTAAGTTTCTTATTCTAGATAGACACAGGTGATATGAACCTAACCTAGCTAGAATAGGGAACTCTCTCCTTAGATGGGCCTACTTCATGAGCCTCCTTAAAATTTTGACAAACCAGAAAATGTTTTCAACACTAACTTATGACGGAAGAATTAGGATGGTGCAAGAAGGAACGAGACATAGACTTCTCTTATGGTTACACTTTTGATAACTGTAGATTTCATTCATTTAGGAGTAGACGAGGAGTCTAGATTTTAGAGATGGAGAGTCATGGGGACTCAAAATCTTAGTATGTGTACAGGATGGGTTGAGGATAAAACCTTGGAAAGCACTTATATAGCCTTAAGTAACACAAGTAGACCATTATAGGGTCTTGGTCTAATATCTGGCTCATGATTCTCATGACATTCCTACATATGTGTCGGAGAAATGATCAAATACACTTGAGAGACCGCATGGAATAATGGTCAAAATGTTACTGGAGATGAGTAGAGTGCCTCGGAAATAGAAGGGGGTAAATGTCCTCCTTGTCTTCTAGAAAAGAGATCGATAAATTTTAATGAATTACTAACCCGTATCGCTCACAAGGCGTGGTGTGCAAAACGCTGCCAGAGGTAATCCAAAAGCAAACGGAATACTAACACAGATATTTAGAGAACTACCTGTAAGTCTCGTGGTCCAGATGAATGGCCTCCAGATACACACAGATCTCCTAGACCTCCATGAGAGAGTGAGCGCCGTGTTAGACTAGAGAGAAGGATGAGTGGATGATGTGTTTCTTGATTGACAGAGAGCGTTTGACACTGAACAAACAGAAGTCTAGTAATGAGGATGAATCTTCAGGCACCAGTAATGGAAATACTCTTTTGATGGGTAGAAAATTCTCTTAGAAGGGTACAAAGAACACATGTCAGATGAGCCTTCTTGAAAAGTGTTAGTGTTACCAGTGGTGAGCCGTGTGGCAGAACTTGTTTACAAATTGATGTTAAGGTCATGAAGAAGGTGAGACATGATGAGGAATGCATAACTTAGCTTGACTGCTAAACAAGCTCTAAAGTTGGTCGGATACATCGTTGATGAGACTCAACATGAGTAAATATATAATGTGAATGTGAAACAAATACGGCCTCGTTTTGATTATTTTAACCAGCTGTAGGAATCTGTGTGTCAGAGGGGCTTGGGAGTCATCACCGTAGCCAAATATCTGGAGGACTGCAATCACTTAGTATTGCTATGCGAGATGGGAGTTCTACACTCGTAAAGGAAACACGATCAGTAAACATCTAAACTGTATTTAGATACATGGTTAAGGAATATTCAACAAGCTTCTCATAGTACATACTTTATTTGGCCTAAACAAGAAAATGCTTCTCGTTTTTGGTCTTATCATATAAAGAAGCAACAGGACTTAAGACTTAATACGGAATCTTCAGAGGAGAGCAGCGCAATGGTACAAGTATTGAGAGTTTGGTCAGAGTCAGAGGTTAAAGGCTATATCTTTACCCTCCTTGGAAGAAAGAAGAGTAAGGGGTGATATGATCACATACTGAAATTTTCTGAGCAAAACTAACAATGTTGATAGTGAGAAGTTCTTTGAAAGATGCAAAGATCAGGCAACTAGAGGCCGGAACAAGGAATTTAACAAGATAATAAAAAGTAATTTTGACAGTATGGGACTATAGGGTGAAAGCAACGAGCTGTAAAGAAAATGAATTCTCAGAGTATACAAAAATTTGAAAGCTCTCTGAAAAAAGAAGAAAGTTCAAGAGAAGAGACCTCACAAGTGTAGAACCCCTCCACTTACTGTACATCAGGTGATTACAAATAGGTAATTATGCAGTTTGATGACTTGGTAAGTGAGAAGATAAGGGAAGACACCAGACTCAGAAGCGAAATTTGATGAGAAGAAACTACACGGAGTGAGTTTTTTGTGTGAAGATGGATTAGGAAGCAGAGTTCTGTAATCACAATATTGATCACTTATCGAAGATTCCTTGAAATTTTTGATGAAGTAGAACGTGGGTGTTGGTACCTGCAAACACAGCTGGAACGCTAGAAAAGAGGAAAAAAAAATGGTTCAGGAAACAATAGGATAATCAAAAGAGCTTTTGTATCTATTTTGGAGGAGATAGGCCATACTACAGCCAGCCAGCACACTTGGAAGGCATGAGAAAAGATTTAACGAGTATAACAAGATAATGAAGGAGGAAAAGAAAAATATTTGAAAAGAAAAAAAAATATTGCGGATAAGGAAGGAGATAATCACAAAACTCTTCCATGAAATCATCAGGAGTAAATACAAAGAAGAGCCAAATCAGGCTAAGGGATTTCAGGGGAAATGTTTGAGAGGATGATAAATATAGATTCTGAGGGGCTGATGATAAATTCAGAAGTGATTTTACCAATGATGACACCATAGCGCCACCACCAGTGAGATGGAGTGGATTGGAAGCCTTGAAAAGCCCTGAAATGTAGAAAACGCATAAGTGGACTTATAAACGGGCGTCTCATGGTTCTTTTTATGTGCTGAAGAAATGTGCAGATACGCTTGACACTCCCTCTGAAATATTGATCAGGATGTCTGGGAAGGAAGGTGCTGTGCCAAGAGAGTGGAATGAGGCATATTTGCTCTGAGTTGTCTCATGAGTGTGGTGTGCAAGATACTGGAAAAAATAATCAAGGTGTGAATAGATGATTGCTTGTAGAGGAAAACCTTCCTAAGTGTTGGACATCGTTAGGGAACCAGCCAGCATTCTCCCTTGTCTAAAACAGAGTTCATTCTCTCTACAATGCTCCTTAAGCATTTTCTCTTTTCCCTAAATCCCTGTTGTTCTAAGCTCAGATAGTTCCTCCTGTGCAAGTTGTCATAAATTTGTTGTCTATTTATCATTCCCAGTATTTTACCGACTACACACGTCTTCTCTCGTATAGACAGGCATAACGTTTGCCCTTCCCCACACCCTTCTACTGTTCCTTCCTCCAACGACACCCTGGCAACGTATCAGGTGGCTTTTCAAGCATATCTGCATATTTCTCCAGCAGACATGGGAAGTCTTCATCAGGGCTATGGTATTTGAATGCGTCAAGGGAGTTAAGTAGTCTGTTAATGTCTTTTCTATGTCATTGTTTTGGCTGCATAGACCAGGGTCGGGAGGACTATACTGTCCATTAATCCTTTCTTCACTTCCATACATACACCTCTACCCTTCATTATTCTATTAAGGGACTCGTTACCCCTTCTACCTTGTACTGCTCTCTCTTTATCTTTCCTTCCATATCACTAAATGTACCCAAGATTGCACCTTAATACTAACATTTTGTTACCTCTTTCAATCTTTCTCCCCCCTTATTTATGACAGAGTTTAGGCACTTTCTTATCTCACTCTAAATTAATTTGCAAAATCTGTGCTTGCACTTTATATCTTTTCAGACACCATTACTTTACTTTTACTCGCATTTTCCCTCAATCGCCTACGTTTACGCACATCATAAAACACACATACAACCTTCTGCAACTCCTCTTCACTCTCAGCAAACAAGATACTATCATCCGCAAACAGGCTTGTCACTAGCCACCATACCTCACTACCACAACTCATCTCTGCACCCACTTTCCCTAGTTTTGCTTTCATCTCTCTGCTGTGACGTCACAGCCCTGCCTCACACTCATATGTATACCGAAACTTTCGTTCAACTCTTCATCCACTCATACAGAAGCATTTGCTTCTCTGTCGAAGGCCCTCACACCATCCAACAGTTGTCCCCCTACCCCATATATCCTTAACACATCTCATAAAGCATTCCCCTCGACTCTGACATACGCTTTCTCCAGATTCATAAGAACTTCATACAGCCTCTTTGTTATTCTCACCGCAGAGATCTGATCCACGCATTTCCCACCTTTCCAAAAAACCTTTTGCTCTTCACTTAATCACTCTATCAAGCAACACTTATATACACATTTTCTGGTATACAGACTTATTCCCCTATAATTGCTACATTTATCCATAACACATTTTCTTTTCAATGAAAGAACAATAGTAGCTTTTCTCCAATTCTCCTCTGCTTCCATGCTAATTTATGCATCAAATACACCAGCTTTATCGCACTTTCTGCTCCTTACTTCAATATTCCAGTCGTAATCCCATCCACGTCAGGTGCGTTTCCTACTTTCAACCTCATAATTGCCCTTTTTTCATAAAACTTTTTGCTATGGCTTCTTGCACTTAAATCCTTTTCATCCATCATCACTATTCATGCATGTAACAACTGTTGCCTCTCCTTGTACCACATTCATCAGTTCTTGAAGCTAATATATCCATCTTCCTTTATCTTCAACTTTTTGGTTCAGTAACTCTCCCTCCAAACTTCTCATATCTAGGTCCTCCGGGGTGTAGCGGTTAGCGCATAGGTTGGAATCCTGGCTGCTGCAGTCGGTCTAGTCTACCCAGCTGTTCACCCATCCTTAGGGATTAACGATAGCATGGGTACTTGGCTCTCTGTCTCTCTCTCTCTCTCTCTCTCTCTCTCTATATATATATATATATATATATATATATATATATATTATAGCGTTAATGGGATGGCCTTGGTTAGGGCCTTAGTTGCCCGTGCCGTCTAAGCAAACAACAACAAAATCACGTATCCACTCTTAAATCCACTTTTTTCTGTTTCACCTCCCTCCAGTAAAATTTCATGGTTTTTCCTAAACTTTTCACTCGACTATTTTCCAAAGCCATCATCTGCTCTTATGATGCTTTTCTCTGTCAATTTCTTAACATTACGCTTATGCATCTTACAGTCTTCCCTCCACCTTTGCTGAACTTTCACTGGTGTATTCCTTTCCAGCAATCCACCATATACCTATTCTTCTTTTCCACAGCATGCCTAATCTCATCCGTCCACAATACTTTTTCACTTTTATTGTTATAGCTCACAGTCTTGTGAGAACTACCATTCCAATAACTTTTAAATAGTCTTTCTTTAATCATTTTCAACACCTCATTCAAACAAGACTGTAACCCAACTTTACTGTACTTTCACCTAAACTTTCTGTCATCGTTCTTCCATACTTTTCCTTGCATTCTTTCTGATTCATCTTCTCGTTTGCCAAGATTTTTACCTCTCCATTCTTCCTTACACCATACCTTCAATTCTTCCTGATCCTCACCTCCACAAGAACTGCAAAATGGTCAGTCTTCAAGAATCTTCTCACAACTCTCGCAACCAGCACTACCTTTCTCAACCTGTCATCCACTGCTACATAATCAATCAAACCCTTTTTCTTCTCTTCCAGAAT
>JAUUDZ010315711.1:0-16289 GCA_032361705.1 Panulirus versicolor | reverse complement strand
GTAGCTCAGAGCATAATGGGAGACATTCCCGCGATTTTATAAGCGTTGTCTGCGAAATAAATACTCAGCCTATCTCTCGAGGCTCATGTGCGTTCATCCATAGTAATTTTCCATTAGGTATCCTGCCCGAACCAGCTACAGTCCGCCTCCTTCAGGCCTCCATTACCTTGACAAAAGACTGTTTTGGAGCAAGGAAAGTAAGGACGCTCCTCTGGGTGGAGGAGGTTAGATGGGAGGTGACGAAGGGAGGAGATTAGACACGCTATGCCTAGGCAGACGCCTTCCTTGCCTCCCGGGGAGATAAGTAGAGGCCTCTCACTCCTGCAAGGGAGGAAACCTCCCTCTCCTCCTGGGGAAATAAGAAAGAGGCTTCCCTCTCCTCCCTTGGAGATTATAGGTAGGATGTCTCCCTCTCTTCTTGAGATAGGGAAGAGGCCTTCCCCTACTCCTGCTTAGGTGGGGACTAACCCTCCTACTCCTACTGAGGATGGGAAACAGCTCCCCAAAGCAGTTGCGAAGTGCTAGCGTAGACTTAGTCACTAGCTGATCTCTCTCTGATAAATGATTTTAGTTGACCTGTTCAAGATTAAAACCCTCAGCAAACGCGTCTGGAATTCTAGCCGGCTCTCCCAAACAGTCGCGATTTGGTTCACATGCCACAATAGCCATATTGTTGTTGCTTCAGTAAAGGCAAATCTAGAGGATTAATAAAATGGTATTCCTTTGCACTTTGTAATCATTTTCATGATTCCTGTACCCACAATACTTTCAATCCTTATCTACGGTAAAACCTCGTTTTTAAGTACCCATAAGCAGGTAGAGACGTAGTTTCCCTCTTCCCTATATCATTTTCTATCTCATGTCCTATGAATTGCCTCCTTCCACCTCGTTACCTTTCTCTACATTTCTCTTCTCCCTACCTTTACCACCCTGCTAATCCCCCAATTAACCCTCTCTTTCCCGCTCCACTTTTCGCATCTAGGGTGAGGAGGGAGGTGTACGAAGCCAGTCTACTGAGAGAGCTGCAACGAGCCAGACCACTGAACGTCTCCGACCCTCACAACCTCCACGTTCCCCTGGACCAGGTGAGCCATTCCCCACCACACGCACTCGCCGCCACCTCCACGCACACACACACCCCTGGGACCAGCTTAGTTCCCATCTCCTCTCCCTAATTTCATCATACACTCGCCACACCATCTGCAAAACACCGACCACCTTCAGGCAACACGGGACAAAGTGAATCACTCACCCCTCCCTGCTCCTCGACATGCAAAACACACTCACGTGCATCAGCAAAATCAGTTTTCTCTGTCGTTTGACAACACCTCCCGCATGTATTTTTTTTTTTTAAGTGTAGAGCATGAGCGTATGGCATATATATACCTTATCCGAGTGTATCTGAATTTTCACTTCATTCCCCGAGTGTAGTGGTCAAGTCCATCACATGAGTGTTGTGCTATCTGTTGCACCTGACTGCACAGTGATGGGTCTCCAAGAGTGCGTCCCTGTTCGCATGCGATACCTTCGTGCATCTGCTGGTTCTTTTGCTTCAGTAGGTCGCTGAAACCTCTTGCAAGGCACGATGGAACGACCCTAGGCCCTTTAAGACCCTTAAGGATCAAGTCAATGGCTAAGGCTCAAGGGATTCAGGTATGCTGAATGAGTACAATGTCTCAGCAAGCCTTCCTAAGTGTGTCGCCTTTGCGTGGAGTGAGTGAGTGCGTCACTTAAGTGTGGGGCTTGGAGGTGTGAGTGTCATCTGAGTGTAATGCCGGAGGTGCGAGACAGTGTTCAACGCAGCCAATTAATACCTGAGGACCACTTTGCCCGCAGGACGGCGCAGTGTGGGCGGCCCGCGTTAGCATGCTGCACATGGAGGACAGCTTCGCCTTCAGGATCATAGCCCAGGTGGGTGACCGACTGGTGCTGCCCTCTGTACCCCTGCCTCACAACCACAGGCATCAACAACACATGTCCAGATCGCGGGGGAATTAGGAACATAAAATAATATCGGAGGATAGGTGAATATCATAAATTATAAATATTAGGATAGTCTTCACATACAACTCCCCTCACAGGTCTGTCCTCACCCGAACGCCCTTTACGCAAGGGATATGATTCTCCCGGCACTTCCCCAGATAAGACTGCCTTCATAATTGCATTTCCCCTACGGACCTGTCACCTACTAAACACCCCAACAGGAGTGTCCTCACCCTAGCACTCCCACTGCAGGACTTCTCACCCTGGCACTTCCCAGTAAAGGACTTACCTCACCCTGGCACTTCCCACTGAAGGACTTCCCTCACCCTGGCACTTCCAACTAAAGGACTTCCCTCACCCTGGTACTCCTACTATAAGCTTCCCTTACCCTGGCACCCCCAATAAAGGACTTCCCTCACCCTGGCACTCCGCCGATTGCCCTTACCGACAACACCTACCCGGCTTAACTCACACTGGTGTTACTATAATAACTTCACCCTAATACTCCTACAGGAGTCATCACACCGGTACTGTACTATTATGGGGCAGGCCTTACCCTACTACTTCTGCTATAAGACTGTCCTCACACTGGCACTGCTGCAGGATTTTCCTCTCAATGGCACTGCTACAGGATTATCTTCACACTGATACTTCTAATACAGGACTGTCACCACAGGTACTAATACAGGACTGTTCCTCACACACTACAACAGGATTCCCCTAACTCAGACACTCTCCTCATCCCATGAACTATCCTCAACTTGGCACTTCCATAGGCACTGTCCTCACTCAAGCAATATTCCCACCTTAGCATTACACAGTTATTTTCTATACCTTAGTATTTCCCCTAGATCTATGCTCACTCTGGTATGAACATATTGGCACTGCCTTCACTCTAGCACTAGCCCTGTAGTGGTCCTCATCCTATCACTCTAAATAAATTACTTTCCTCACAGTGGCACTACCCCCATAGATACTCTCCTTATACTAGCACTCTACTAGTCGTTTTCCTTAACAAGATTACCCCGTACAGGCAACCTTACCCTGGCATTTCCTTACAATCACTGGCTTCACTGGTACTGCCCTTATCTTGACACCTCATCCAGAGGCACTGATTTCTCCTCACTCTCCTCACTTTGGCACTACCCTCACAGCCAATTCTCATCCTTGCACTTCTCCATAAGCACTCTCCGCACACAGGACTATCCTAACCTTAGTACTCCACATAGGTACATCCTCACCCTGACACTTCTCTAAAGGCACAATCACTGCCTCAGCACTCCCCTACAGGCAATCTTCTCCCTGACACTCCTCCCACAGGCACTGTCCCCACCCTCAAGGGTACTGTCCTCATCTCTGTACTCCTCCCACAGGCACTGGGTATCTGGCATGCTGATGCTCGGGACCACCACTTTGGCCTGTGGCGAATCCCCTACTACAATGTCATCATCTTAATTGTGGGCGTCCCCTACTCTAGGTATAGGTGAGTCTGAGTAGTATTAAGTCAGGCAACAGATGAATCAGGGTGCAGGTAAGACAAGCAACAGGAGATTATGGTTACATCTAAATGGTAATGCTAGAGATGAGTACAGCAACAGGTGAGACATGCTGCAAGTTAGTGAGGTGACACATGATTCTGGTTACATGTAAATGGATGTGGGTAATTCAGCCGACTTGCAACTCTGGCCCTGATAATTCATACAAGGGTTAAATCTTGCTACTGGTGACTGAAGATACACGGTACAAATGTCAGACTAACTACAGATGAATTCAGCGTCAAATGAGTCCAGCTTCATGTGAGCCAGGTCTCCTACTTCATGAAATGTGATCTATAGACATTAATACTTATATCTTGGTTTTAAATAAAAGGAAGACATCCATCACAATCTAATGTACGATGGTCACAAACATAAAAGTGATAGTCATAATTTCATATCTGAGTCATGCCAACAACCCACACTTAAGTCAGTCAGAATGCTTCAGAATTTCCTTTTTTTGTATGTATGGAAGTCATTACCAGATATTTCTAATCTCACTCCAACACTGCTTGTTTTCTCCTTTCAGCTCAATGGTCAAGACAACTGGCCAGATCTTCCATTCCACCCCAGCCTTCCATGCACATCTCCTTGAGGAAAGCGACAACCTAGAAGGAATGGTCATCCACCAACATAAACCTGATGATTTCGAAGATATCTTAGACCTAAAACTGAAGGGGAAAACATAGGGAAACCTTCAGATTGATACATTAAAATGCTTTATGGAGTATCTTAAAAATCACAAAGCGTGAAAGTATAAAAACAAAATAGCCTCATGTTTTCCTGACTGCTCTAGCCTAGAACAAAGGAAATTTTCACAAAACACTCAATCTTCAGAGAAAAAGATACACCCAGATGTATCAAGTCATCTCTTTAGGAATATACAAATTTTCCATATCATACTTAAAACCAACTAACAAGAAAAAGAAACAGAAAAAAGATAACATTAATGAACTACTAACGTGGAAGACGTGACGTTGGGGTGAACAGGCATTATTGGATTATGCACTAACTAAGAGGTGCAGCTGATGGGGAATGTGATCATTTCTTAGCAAAGCCAAGTAAGAAAGATTTTACTGGGTATAAGAGGAAATGACATATAAAAGAAGTGGTGAAAGTTAGTGAGCTTGGAAATAGAGCCCCAAGTGCAGAGATACCAAAAGAGACTGAAGAGTAGTATAGGTTGAGATTACGTCAAATAGGGTGTGGGATATAAGATATTTACAAAAGCAGTGCTTACATACGTGGGTGAAGTGCATAGGAAGTGGATGGTGGGATGTAGGTGTTTGAGAAAGGATAGCGAGCAGAAGGATGAAGTTGAATTACTACTGAAAAAAGGGATGTGTATGAGAAGGAGTGCATGCAACTGGGAAGTACATAACAAAAAGTGGCTGAAGATCACGAGAAGAGTATAGAAGCTGAAAAAAGAGGGCAAATAAGAGATAAAAGGTGAAATAGTATTATTGAATTTCAAAGAAAAAAGTTCTGTATAAATATGATCTAATAAATGATATACTGTATCACATATACTGTATGCAGATATAAAACAAAATTTTTTGACATCTGATCAACTGAACAAAATATGATATACAAAAACCACTGAATGAAATCATTATTTCTTTTTGTTCTTTGGCTTATGGTGTTTGAAAGGACACACTGTATCTTGTTCTTTTGCTTCTATTGCTCATCTTGTCAACTTTATTATCAGTTTGTTCATTTAGTTTTAACAAACTTGCAGTCTATTTTCCATCCATCTTTTTTCTTGCTCTTACATTTTCAAACTCACTAAGAACTTCATCTAGTTGAACTACTGCCATTCACTCTCTGTACAGGTGAAAATGCCTTTCTCTCAGTCTGTTTACTTTTTAATACATTATCAGATCTTTCTTTGCCATCTTTCATTACCTCTTTTGTTTCACCATTAGCTTTGGAAGTCTGTTCAGCCTCTCCAAGAACTTTCTCTTGTGAATCAATTTTCTTGCAATTATCATTGTTTTTCTTGCTCCTTTCTCTCTTCCTCGACATCTTTTTTCCTCTCTCTATGTTCATCATCATTAACAAACTCAACCTTTCTAAACTGTCTCAAATAATTCTAAGAGTAGGATCTCAGAAAGAAAAATCAAAATACATTATTCATAGTACTGTACATTTCTATACATTATTCTGATCCGTGTAGAATTCTTGATGTCTTTAACTAAAATCCAAATAGCTTCCTCATCATTCAGAAAGATAGTCTGCAGAATGCCAAGTGATAATGCTACTATATCAAAGCAAGCTCAAGGAAAAACAAGGGCTTCTAGTAACCCATGTTAAACCTCGTTATCACTTTTCTTTGGTAACCAGTTCAGATAACAAGATCAAGCTGCAGCTTTACATTTTTTGCACCTTTACCTCTTATAATGGTCTGAAAAAAACAAAATGATATACTCTTTATGCTTTAATAATGATAAAAACATTTTGAACTTCGAATAGAAAAAAGAAGTAAAAATAGAATGAAAATTAACTTCACTTATATTACAGACTCAAATTCTCAAATATTTCATGCACTTTGCAGTCTTACTGGAAAAAAAAAGCTCATTTTTTTCTACAAGAGAGAAAAAGTTCATGTCCAATTCGTGTTATGGCTGCTTTCTGCTGATGCTGAGTTCTCCAGAGATCTTCAATCTGTGTGACTTTGCCTACAGCTGTTAAGGAAAGCTTTGTTATTGCATGTTTTGTAGCAGATTTGTGTTGCAGTGTTGAAGCAAGTCTGTCTTCCAAATCATGTGTCAAAGATTTATTACCATGGAGACTGAGATCTGTAAGTGGAAGGATAATATTCGTAGTAAGCTCATTGAGAAGCACACTGACAGAGGAGACTGTAAGGCTTGGATTATGAGCTAAATTAACAGAGATCAAACGAGGGCATCGGTACAAGTAAGCTGAGATATCTTCTAAGTCAGCATCCATCAAACAGCATGAGCTTAAATCTAGATGCTCTAACAGACACTCCTCTCCAGCACCCAGGATCCCAGACAGTGCAATACCTAAACGAGGACTTACTTCTGATGCTGTATCTCTCTTGCAGTTTAAGCCACTCAGAGTTAATGTAGAGATCTTAGGTACACAAGATAACAGGGTAGCTAAAGCAACGCTATATATCGAGTTGTAATCTAATGACAAAGTTTTTAAAGCAGAGGTAACAACAGGTAGTTGTTGCTCACCAGTCAGGAACAAGTTACAATGTTTTAAAGATAAAACAGTAAGAACTGGTAATTTAAATAATGCTCCAACATTGGTAACTTTGGCTCCAGAAAATGTATTGTAGCTCAAGTCCAGAGAATTAAGTGCTTTTAGAGACAGCTTAGCTGACATGATGGCTTCAGTAAATTCTAGAAAACTGGATGTGGTAATAGCTGAAGCCTTCAGATTTAAAACATCCAGTGAAGGCAAGGAAGGTAAAGCTTCCATTAAATAATGAAATCCATCATCTCCAAGCCGGCAGTTAGCAAGCATGAGGCACCGTAAACTCTGCTGACACTGAAGAGCCCTTAACACAGGCTGTACATGTGAAGTCATCAACCGTCCTACACAACTTAAATCTAAGGTGGTTGAAGCCTCTGTGCGATGAAGTATCGAGTTTAGGGATGGTGCTGGTATACAACCAAGAGCCTGACATGCCTGGGCATATCGATCTGGCAAGGGTGGAAGGTCCCATCCTGTAACTTGAGCTTGTAGTTCAGCCTGTTCTGTGGGGAGAACAAGAGATATTGGATCACTAATATCAAGGACTGCCCCATCTTGTGTAGTAAGGGTGAGGTGGGGACGCAATCCCACAAGCTGATAATACCTTCGCGTCACTTCCTCGGCCAGCCATCCTACAGTACGACCCTGCCCAGCACCTGCTACAGGTACAAGCAACACACGATTTTCTACACGAACCCTCAAACGAAGTGCACCTCCCACAGCAACTGTCCCATTGACACTTACTGGAGTCTTACTCTCGTTCACTTCACACACATCTACAGCTACATTAGATTCCATCAGTGAGCCTGAACTGTTTTCAGCATTCACATTTTCATCCTCAAAGTTGTCTGAGGTACCAACCCTAGAAATATTATCAGAATATCTTTGGACAATTGATGTTAATTTCATTTGGTGTGCCTTCTTTGGACGACAGAGTGGAGTTTTTTTAACATAATTTTCAGTCAGTGCTTTCTGCTCTTTTCTTTGTTCCTTGTATTCAAATTCTGATTTTTCCATTCTCTTTCTTTTCTTAGTAAAGATACCTAAATCATCATCAAGCCAGTCATCCCCAACATTATCTTCCTCCGAGAGAAGGGCCATTTTCTTTTCCCTCTTGAATACCAGACTACTGGGAGAGTTCTTCTTAAGTTGAGCTCTCCGTGCAGCACTGCCCACACTGCCTATTGCATTAAGGTATGCCCCAGTGGCAGATTTCTTTTCATGATGTATATCTTCTAACAGTGGATTCAGAAATTCCTCACTGTCTTCATTATCACTGATGTCATCTCTGGATGGAGAATATGATGGCTTCTCTGTGTCCGAAGGAGTAGGAGATATATTTGATAAAACATCCTCTTCCTCACTCTCCTCACCTGTATCAAGAGTGGAACGAGAACTCAGTTTCCTTTTCCAACTGAATGAAGTTTCCACCTTGCCTTCATCTGACCTCCTTTGTGAATGTGAATATCCCACTTTACTCTTTGGAGATGTACTTCTTGAGTAAGATTCAATCTCATCATCGTTTGAAGTGGAATACAAGGATAATATCTTACCATCACTTTTTCTCCCATGTAACTTTGAAGGAATCTTTGTCTCAGTTTTACCCAGAGCAGAATTTTCATATAACAACTCCGGAATTCTATGCCCAGCTCGATCCATCTTCTCCTTTAATTCTCTCTCTAAAGCAATGTATTCTTCTTCTTCCGTTTGTGAGAGTTTTGTTCTCTTTCGATACTTGACCAAACACTCAAGGGGTGTGTCACCTTCATTAGTCTTGGATATGACTGATGCCCCTCGGTTCATAAGTAACCTTACAACTTCAAGATTTCCACAGGATGCAGCATCATGAATGGGAGTGATACCATCACAATGTTGTCCCCCTCGGTCATTGATCCATGCACCACTTTCAATAAGTGTGAGAACAATATCATAAAAACCATGATTGGCTGCCTCATGGAGAGGCAACCAGCCACAGTTATCTCTTGGGTTTACTGGATGACCCTGCTGAAGAAGTTTTTTCACCATATTTAGGTTTCCATCTATACAAGCCTTGTGCAATGGACTTTCTCCTTTCTCGTTCCTTTTAACAACAAATGTTTTCCTCTGGCGTGATTGCTGTGGTCTATCAAAATTTTCCTGATCATTGTCACTATCAGAAAAGTAAATTTCGTCAAGATCAACTTCACTTTCATTGTCATTCTCCTCCTCCTCACTCAACTCAACTTCTGGATCAAGATCATTTTCTTCGATAACCCTATTAATTTCCCCCTCAAGTTCCATTTTCACTGATGGTGGGATCCCCTTCAATGAAGAATATAGCCGCAAAACATATACCTCAAGCTTAGGATTATTAGCTTTCAGTGACAGTTCTCTAGCCTGCTGATAAATTGTGCTAAGTGTCTCATATGTTTCCTGTAACTCTTCACTGGTATCAGCTATACTGATCAATGTCTTGCAAGCTTCACTGGGGTCTTCCTTCACTTTAATATTATATTCTTTCAAGTAATACTCCTTTGCTTCCTTGAACTGCTTATTATCTGAATAAGTTCTTGCTAAAGATAAATATATCGGAGCTAAAATTGAAGGACACTTATCCAACCTGATGGCTACCTCCAACATCTTATGGTAGTAACCAATAGCCAGAGAATACAGACTAAGATCTGATAATCCATCTCCAAGTTTTTCATATAGCTTTAGTTTCTCATCTTCACCTTCTTCAGTTACCAAAGCTTCTGCAGTTGTGCAAAGACTTACAACAGTTTTCAAGTTCTTTTCAATTCGTCTTCTATCTTCCAAGTCAGGATGCTTTAACTTATATGCTTTATAAAAACATTTCTTGGATGCTTCATAGTCTGCATTAAGAAGATGAATTTGTGCTAAGAAAGAATGACCATCACACTGAAGAGCTTTATCATGTAGCCGAGCAGACAAGGCCAAAGATTTCTGACCCTCTTGTAATGCCTGAGCTAACAGACCCTCTCGTAAAAGGATGACTCCCAGTGCAGAGTGACACCTCTGAGCATCCTCATGAAGACTGTAACTATAACACTGCTCTAAGGCTTGACCAATAAAGTCACGAGCTTTTTTGGCTTTCCCCCGATAATCTAGTACTAAGCCTAGGTTCAAATACAATCGGCAACGCATCTGACTATGCTCCTGCGTATCTACAGCTCCCTTAAGATGCTCACATGTTGAAAGTGACCTTAAAAAAGCTTTCTCAGCTTCAGTTAGAGCCAGAGCTTTTTCCTCATCAAGACCATTACAGCTACACTCCTCAGCTCTCTGCAAATGCGTCCGACCAATGGTAGCATAAGCACGCTGCTCCTCTACTAGACTGTCTGCTTCTTTGGCAAGAGATAAATGGCGGTGTTGATGCTGAAGAGCTTTCTTCCACTGTCCCATTTCACTATACACTTCCCCCATTCGTCGGTGAGACACTGCTACACCAATAGTATCACCTAGAGCTTCACAAAGAGTTGATTCTTCCTGATGTTGGGCTAATGCTCCCTCAAAATCCCCTGCTTCTTGCAGCTTTCGACCTAAAAGGTTTGAGAGGTTAGCAACTTCACGCAGGTTATTCTTGTTTTCTGCACGACATTTTTCACGTTCAAGTCTGGCTACCTCACTCATCTTGCTTACTTCTCTTGCTTTGTTAGGTAATGATCCCTCATTTACAGTCCAATATGTGCCATATTTCGTGAATAAGAAGAGTTCTACATGGCTCCAACCTGAAATATGAAAAAAAAAATTTGTGTTTTAGTTTTTAACTTTCTTGTAAACAGGTGCTTAATGGGCACCCTGATGCTTTCAAAACCTTAGGATCTAACTTTAACAGCCAACAGCAAAATAATATAGCAGAGGGTTATTCATTGTTGTGTAAATCCTGTCACGGGTGCACTAATGCCCTAGATTAGGTGATACTCTCTCATTTGTGAAAAAGATGCTTCATTCAGAAACAACATAAAAATCTATGCTGATTTTCTATCCTTTATGCAGCTACATATCAAAGCTAAATTCACTTAAAACATACCGCAATGCAGGAAGTTTGTCAAAAAGTAAACAACATGACATAAACTATTTTCTTAACCCAGATGGTTTCTCTCACCATAATGGGTCCATGTTTGATATCATCCATCATTTTACATAAAGCATCTAATTTTCCACATAAAATCTACATTAAATAAAGGTGCCTTAAATATCTTACATACATCCTTCAAAAATAGCAATTTTTCATTTGTCCATTTTCCTTTTCAGCTTCCTCTTTTTCTGCTTTTCTTGCAATCTGATTTTTGAGATAAAAGGTTTAACATGTCCTCCTGTTTATCAGCTCAGGAGGGCTATAGTGGTATTTGCTGGCATCTGGTATCTTATGAGTACTGTACTTATCTCTCATTTTCTATTTCCCTTTGATCAATGTCATTCTCAGTAGCTCTAATGATGAACTGACCTATGTCTTTCCTGTCTCTCAGTGTCTTTTACAAACGAAATTTTCATGACTGCATGTGTCATACTAAGAATGAGAACAAAGACATGCAAGTACAGTTCCCTCAGGAATGTAGCCTCTGTAGTGAACATGATGAATGGTAATAATGCAGAGGAAGACACACTACATTCCTTTGTAAATGTTGACATTTCTAGTTTTTTATTGTTTCTGAATGTATAAAAGATACCTAAAGAAAAAACTAAAAAATCTGAAAGTAAAAAAACTGTATACAGGTAACTGGAACTTTCTTTCAATACAACCTATTTTTTCCTCAATACTACAGGTCTTACAGGTTAAAAATCTACAAGATGAAGAGAATCATAGGGTATGTAAGGGAGCAAAGGTTCTGGGAGCACTGAAGAACAGTGGATAGGGATACGGAGTGGTCATGGATAGGGAGCTGTGGTTCCAGTGCAATACCCATGACAGCTAGAGAATGGATGTAAATGGATGTGAACTTTCTTCTTCTGATCCTGGCACAAACACATGAAACGGCAATCAAGTATGAAAAAACTACAGGCTATGTCATTACACCCTAAAACACAGGATATGAATACATATCCTGTAATTCATAAGAGTAAATATATAGCAACTATTCAGCAACAAAATATAACAATTATGGAGAAATTTTAATATCAAACCAGTCCTCAAGCTTTTATATAAAAGCACAAACAGAAAAAAACAGCCATCAATCTAACTCATTACCAAAGAATTTTATCTAATCTCTGAGTTCTAAAATTCTCTATAATACTTATCATAATGTAATGTAGAATCATGCAAAACACAATGGAGGCATATGTACAATGCTGTGACTGGAATACCAATACTAAATCTACAATGGCCTCCTTCTTTAATATGCAGAAAATACATCAGTCAGTATGAGAGACAGCTTTTCCATAAGTGAGCAGCTGATTAAAATAATTAGTTCATAAAAGAAGTACTGAATGATCAAATGGGCAAAGGGACTGCAAAAAAACCATATAATTATTTAAAAATATACATTAATCTTCATTGCTCATCATGAAAATCCAAAATACCTGTATGGAGAATATAGTTTCATCTGACATGATGCCTAATTATCAAGCATATGTGAACCAGTGCCACCTCTCATGTCCAGTGCTGCGCCTTACTCCATCCTGAGAAAATAATGTGTTAGAGCTGTCAATGCCAGTATGTACCTGAAGTTTACTTACTCATAATGAACAATCAAGTAAAGAATATAATCTATTTACCATTAAAGAAAAATTTACCAAATATTTTGGGATTATTTGCATGACCTAAAGGAAAGATACTATCACTGTAGTCAACAGAATAATATCAAAGTAAATAACAGATATCCCTGGGAATAGGGGAGAAAGATTACTTCCCACATATTCCCTGTGTGTCATAAAAGGTGACTAAGAGGGGCAGGAGTGGGTGGCTGGAAAGCCTCCTTTCCTGTATTACTTTACAAAAGAAAGAAAAGAGCAAGGAACCAAGTGAGGATTTTGTCCCAATTCTTGATACAACTTCACTTACATGGAAAATGGCTGGCATGTATGAAAAAAATAAATAACATCTGTGACACATGCCTTCATACATCATATATAAAACAAATTAATAGTCCCTAGCAGATGACCAATGTTTTCAATGGTAAAAATGCAGTAGAGTCAGAGCAAAAATTCTTTGGGTGTAGGGATGCATGCAGAAAATACACCTTTCATATCTATAACAGCATTAAATATCATTCAACTTCAATTGGGTCTTGGGTCAGAATCTGCTGAAGGTGAAATCTAGTAGTCTTAAGGGGTCTTCACCCCTACAGCCCAGCCTGGGCCCAACCTATCTCAACATTTTAGAGATTTAAGAAACAACAGGGATGAAGCCTGTCAATCTTATAAGGGATTGCATATGCTCCTCTGTTGTGTGTAATAATGATCTCAAACAAAGACATAGAGATCAAGGAAAGTATATTCAGGTTTTTAGCAACAACATGAGAGTAAGACAATGAGATCAGAAGACAAAGAAACACTACAGAACTATTTCTGATTTCACAAACACAGAACATTCCCTCTCTACACTTACACATAATTTTCAAAAATAAACAATACTTTAATGAAGTAATGCTAGATTTTGTACCTTTACAACTAAAGAAATGTCAAAGGAAAATTTTAAGAAATACGACCTAGCTTGGTTGCTACCCATCAACCTAGGATATGCATACACTTCAAATAAAGTCAGTGCCCATGTTCTTACACCCAAAGGCTTAACCCTAGTCTAACCTAACATAAAGACATAACCTGAGAAATTAACATAATCTAACCAAAAGGCCTATAATAAGACTGACCTACAATCATATTCTTTTCTGCAAATGAAGAAAATTTATATTGTTGAAAGAAGGTAAATTGAATACCAAACCACTTCGGCCCCCTACCGACAATTTGTTCCATCTCCTAATATTTACTGACACTTTGACTCCAACCGACAGTTCATACCCTAATATTTATTACATCTCGGTAAAACAAACCTAACCAACTGTATAAGACGAAATGTCTGTAGGGAACTCAGTGTCGGCCAACAGTTAATTAATGTTTCATAAGTTCTGTTGATTTCAGAAGTAATGTATTTCACTTTTTCCTTACAATTTCACATATCATCAAAGCTCTCACCACTAAAATAATTTACAATCATGGAATAAACAAAACAAATACTCCAAACTACATTTCCCTGATTCAATCATTCAGACTAGTATAAGAAGTTCAACTACATGGACTTCACCCAAAACGACCACTGATAGTCGTTCCATCCAATTCCATATTATATTTCTACGATTCTCTTAACCTAGTAGTCGACCTCAAAAATATTTTTTTAACATAGCAAGCCAAAAAAAGGCCCTTTCCAGTAATGACCCGCGGTCATGATTAGACTGTATGGTATCAAACACCGAGTATATTCGATAGGTCTTAATATGTTCCAGTTCACAATTATACAAACCTCTTTCTTCTATGACATATATTCACGAGATATCGTGAA
This sequence comes from Panulirus versicolor, assembly GCA_032361705.1. NCBI lineage: Eukaryota > Metazoa > Arthropoda > Malacostraca > Decapoda > Palinuridae > Panulirus > Panulirus versicolor. Next base: position 2,051 of record JAUUDZ010315711.1, on the reverse strand, counting down.
ATACGACGCACTAAATCTACAAAGATTCTGTTCCTGCTCTCCGCTTCCCGCCACAGTGTTTATTTACAGTGACTACAAGCGCAAAGAAATAATGTATTAGTTATCATCATTATTGTTATCACTATCAAGGATATCATTGTATCTAATGTTTTCGTATTATTATTATTATCATCATCAACAACATAGCAAGCTTTACTTACCATAAAACCGTGACTGCCTAATACAAATTTCGATATGACGGTTATAATTCAGGCTCCTGAATTAGTTGTATCAATGTGTTCTTAAGTTACATGTGAGAGTAAATTACTTAATGTAGTACATGCAACAATGAGATGCTCAAGATTACATAATTATAATGGTAATAACTCCACCTCAACGTAACAATCAAGCTCGGGTAATACACAAATCAGGGAACAAGTATACACAAACAGATGCTGTGATAATAGCTATGCTGAGGATAAATGATAAATGACACATTTCTGAAAAATAGGAAAAGACCACCATGATGTATAAAGTTAAATTCATTTTTTTTTAATCTATCAGACTGTACGTGCCTCGCTGTGCTAGGGACTAGCATCAAAGAAAACAGTGAAGCATAATATTGATAACTAATACATATATACTCATCTTTACTATACCATGTAAGTTCCACCTCTCCACCTTCACAACACCTGTCTGTACCACACTTACCCATCTTCACCATAACCTATGTCCTACCCACCCATCTTCACTATACCATGCCTGTCCCACTTAAAACATCTTCACTTTATCCAACCTGTCACATCTATCTATCTACACTATACCCAGTGTGTGCCCGGGGAAAAAAAATTGTAGCTATTATGTGCACTTGCTCAAGTTTTTCTCCGTACCTTACGTAATTCGAAAACCAGAACTGGACTGCACACTCATGATAAGGTCTCCGTAACTCGTTGAAAAGTCTGGATTATTTCCGCCGTGTTGTTGTCGATGTGCCTGGCTATTAGACGTTGTATTTTGGTTTGCTTTTTGTTTCTACTTATGTACCATTTCCAGTAGTTCAGACTGATGCTCATAAAGACCCCAAGATCCTTTTCCTTGTTTACTTTGCAAAGGAATTACGAGCATTTTATAGTCGTTTAATATTCATATTTCCAAAATGGTTAACTGTGCCTCTGCGTACGTTAAACTTCATTTTTTATATAAGTAATCACTGATTTGTCAAATTATCATTTATTTATCCCACAGCTTTGATCATTAATAGTGCTATCTCTCAGTCCTGCTTTATCAACAAATTCTAAGATTTTAGATTAGTTGTATAAAAACACCGAGACCTAGGATCGACCGCTGTGGGCCACCCCACGGTCGGAAGTTTCATCATTTAACACTACACAGTGGCACATCACTGCACTTTTTTATTTTTCTGAAACCAAGTTAATCCAATCCCGTTTTAACATTAAACACTGACATACTTAAGATTAAATACCCTTTACGGATTTCCAAGGTCGCTGGGAATCAGTCTTATGGGTACAATTTTAAAGGCATAAATCATCAATGGTATGTGCAAGTGTGTTGAGAGGGGGAACTACCTGGGCCTTGTCCCTGACGTCAGACTGAGTCACGGGGCCTCCACCGAGTCGGGCTGGCCCGAGTTATACCCTACCCTCTACCTTTTGACATGGCTGTGAAGGGGGTGGAAAAATCCGTCAACTCAGTCTGCTATACGCGTTTGATCTAACACGGCCGGCTCTCGCTGATCTTAGCAATGAGGACTTGATAATAGCTTATGATTTCCTGTGAGGCGCTGTGACGCATTTCTTGTCCCCCCTCCCCCCCTCCCTGTACAATGATTGTCGTTTCTAAGGAAGTTTTCGAGACTGTATCTTCAAACTTCCAGAAAATATCGTCTATCTTGATGCTCAAACACTTCATCCTTGTTCTAAATATATCGTATTTTTATGTGTGTATATTACCGGACTCCGCCTGCTTGTGGTTAAGCCAGGAGTGACTAAGTTATTTCGGCTAGATTGTATGGTCGGAGTAACAATCTCGTCGAAGTACTACTGATTCCAAAG
>JAUUDZ010315600.1:4011-16290 GCA_032361705.1 Panulirus versicolor | reverse complement strand
GAGAGAGAGAGAGAGAGAGAGAGAGAGAGAGAGAGCTATGGCCGATGGTCATGGTAAATGTAAACACCAAGGAAATGCGAGGTGGGTAGTAGTTTAGTCTTATTTTGACACCAAATACTGATATGTAACGCGCAGAGAAATCGTTGTCGTAAAAAAGAAAAAGGGGGGATATAGTGGTGAGGGTTACGAATAATAGGGAAAACGTAGGGTAGATGTGATGTTAGGGGAAATACTTGCAAACTTAAGTCAACAGGAACTGCGAGAACTTCATCTAATTTCCAGAGCAGTCAAGATGTTGTCATAGTTTTCAGTATCTGAGTTGAAGGACGCCAAAAGATAATTGAGTGACGTACAAGCTGCCAAGAGATGGCAACAGATTTAAAGATTGGTCCTTTACGCCAGTGTCCAACCTCCGTACAAGCAGCCATTCTATATGGTTTCCAGCAGCATAATATGTTGATGTTGATCTATTTTATGTCTTTAGATTATGATGGCTACAGAGGTTAGGCGAGATTTTCATAAGCCCACATTTTCCATGAAATTCCTAACCTACACCACCTTATTTAGTTTGTTACAATAAGATCTCGTGCATTGAATTTGCATTGCACAACAGAATCACTTTGTGTTCAAAGCCATTTTAATGCATAGCTAAACATGAATTGACAACGTAATACGATGACATGTTTGCTACTTTATTCATCTTTGTTGCATACATAGATGCAAAAAGAATGTTCAGAGAAGATTTACAATTAGCTGATGCAATTTACATGACATGTTGTTAATGTGACCATCATTTAATGATGGTTGATCGTATGTTTGATGATATATTCAACTTACGTGTATTCAAAGACATACCAAGGCTCGTGTTTGTGTTTTTATTGTACAGGGAGGGAGTTTTGCATTTGTGGGGCCCTATTTCTTGAACATTCCCTTCTATCATACGACCTCTTAAATTTATATATGCTGTCAACTTAAACGAAAGTTATTCTGTACCATTCGTCCACCACTCATACCATAAAAGTATGTCTTTAAATATTTTCTAATCAATATACCTATATACCAATATACCCTCTCTCATATCGTAAAAGTATGTCTTAAAATATTTTCTAATCAGTATACCTGTATATAAAGTTAAGAGACAGGGAAGCATGAATATAGAACTTTCTCCGTTACACACAAACTCACCGATGAAAGCACTGCATATAAAATAACCTTGGTCATTGTCTTATTCGTTCCATGGGGGATCTTATCCCATCTTTGATGTTGGTATAATTACAGTAAGTGATGATGAGACATTGATTGAGATCTTAGGTACGTATATGGAGAAAGAAATGTGCTTATAGGATTGCAAACGAGTGAAATGATTGACATACTGATGTAAGTGTTTAATGATGATCAGTAGTGATTATGAGGGAGAGAGCTTGTGAATGATATAAATGAATATTAGCACCAAACTGTATAAGTCAAGGACTTAAGGAAAATATTAGTTGTTATCTAATCTTTGTTGTGTTACTTTTAGCTACTCATATTGTTAACAATCCTGTTGAGTAAATTGTGCAGGCAACATAATATCTTGATTGAACAGTATGAAGGAAGTCGGAGTAATAATTTCTGATGACCTTACTTCCAGCGAAAACTGTTTAAAAAATATCATAAGGTGGATTGTATGGACTTACGGTGTAAGAGAGGAAGACCATTGAAGACATTACAGGTACTAATGCTGTCACAAATTGAACATTGTTGTGAAACAACAGAACATTACGAGCTGGGCAAAGTCACTATTGGAAGATGTTCACGTATTCTCCATGGCCCATGTTGACATGGTGAAGGAGGTGAACTGAAATCCCTTGCCATCCGCCTTGGTTATGTACCTGGATGATCGTGTGGTTGAAAAAATATGGTTGGCAAGGTATAGGGCCTATTGGAAATGGGGGTTTACAGGGAATGACCCTTGAGAGACTTAACTTCATTCCTATAAAGAATCTCAGGGTAGAAAAATCAGTATTTAACATCATAAAGCGTACAAAGATTTATACAAAACTTTTTCTTTCGTATTTTTTATCTTTTTCTGTACATTAGTGAGGCATTACTGGAAACAGACAAAGAAAAGGCTTCATTCGCTCACATCCGTTCTCTGGCAGTCATGTGTAACCACAGACTGTCATCCACAACCAGGGCCCGTCGACCTTTCCGTAGTTTTCCTTGGCTGCTTCATATGCCTTGGTTCAGTCTATTTATAGCACGTTCCCCCTAAGATATCATACTGTTCCAATTTATTCTACCCCATGCATTCCTTTCACCCTCCTGCATATTGAGGCCTTGATCAATCACAATATTTTTGAATCCATCTCTGACTTGGTCTTGCCCTTCTTGCCCGCTGCACTTCTGACACATATCCTCTTTGTCAATTTCTCACTTATTCTTCCCATATGTCCAAACCATTTCAGCTCATCATCTGCAGTGCTCTCAACCATACTCTCTCTTACCCTGACATTCACACCACATATTAACATCATACATTTCAGTTCCAACTCGAACCTTCTTCAGTAAGATAGATTAAATATCCATACAGCACAGCAGTATTCATTGTTGCTTCTTGTGTATATACTGAACATTTTCATCATTAGCTTTCACTCAGTTGCAGAAATGATTTGAAAGCATCATTTATCGGTGAACTCCATGAATTCAAGCATTCGGTGAATTTTAACTCCTAAGTTTTTGTCAGTTTCTTCATTCTGTTTCTTTCCCTGTAGGACTTTCATATGAATATGCTGGTATCTGTTCATTGTTCTATGACTTATTTGCTCAAATTTCTCATTTTTTAAATTCCATTTGTTTTTTCTGCCCATTTTTAGATATGCATGTCTTTTCATAATTTTTGCTTTTTGTCTTCTTTTCCCATTGTCTTGATGACTTTCATGTCATTTGCAAAACATCTTACCACTCTCCATTACTACTTATATCACAGATCGTGATTACAAGGAGCAGTAAAATGAGTGTTTTTTGTTACACTCAGCTTCATTTTTGTTATAAACACATTTTGATTGAGGGAACTGATCAGGGTGTGCTGAAATGGAGACATATGGAGAGAATAAATGAAGAAAGACTGGTGAGGATCTCCTCAGCAGAAGTGGAGAGAGGGTAGGACTTTGGAGATGTCAGGATGGAATGGAAGAGGCTATGAAGTGCTGGGGCCCTGAACAGTCAGGATTGGAGTGACGTGATGTGTGGGGTATGACATGCTGTCGATGGGCTGAACCAGGGCACATATACACGATGCTTAGGGCATGACTTTGATCAAAGTGTGGCTGTTGTTTTGTCTGTTCTGGCAGGAAATGGCAAACAAAAAGGTGTGAGAAAATTTCCAAGAATAAATATAAATATTTATGGATATATTTCTGATTGTACTGTAAACATAAACTTAAATGGTTTTGGAGTATATCTTCCTAATAGAAAATAACCTTTTAGGAACAAGGATCATCTACGAGCGAAACTTCTTATTGCAAATGCGTAATTCCCCATTGGCCAGGACTCCCCCAAAGAACCTACCAGTGATACCAGGAGTAACTGCTAAGGATGCTGATGTTGTACATAGGGAGAACGGAACCATTGCGGAAGAGCCAGAGAAGATGGGTAAGAGCTGGTTGTCATTTTTGGAATTATTTTATGTATTGTGATATTGTTTTTTGTTAATCACTATACTTGATAACTGTTCCTTGTCCTCTTCCATCAGCTGCTGCTGCATTAGGTCTTCCTCGGGTAACTCTTATCAGTATTCTTATTCTCCTGTTTGTTTCTTTTATGACCAAATTTCCCCACTCATTACTAATGGTTATTCCTCTTCCTCCCACCTTGTCCTCCTTTTTATGATATAAGTAAGGCACTGCCTGTCCATCTTTTAAGTTTCCTGGGTCTCATGATCAGACATAAGGGGAAAGTGTGTCAGTATAATCCAAAAGGGAAATGTGTTTTGTTCAAGTTATTTGTCATTGATCGTGATCAGCCATAGTACGTTGCTCCTTGCAATGAAGTGTTAATTTTAATGTATAAAGGTCATAGTCACTGGTGAAAATAGTAGTGGAGATTAGATTAAGAATGATTGGCACTGGTATGGGCATGAAAGAAACCAATCAGTGGTTGAAGTTGGAAAGTTTGCAGGTCACCAAGAATCTCTTTATGTGCAGTAGTTAGATAAAAGCAGGGTTGGACACCTCAGAAGGTATAATTTCAACCTGCCTTGCCAAGACCCTAGTAATGGGTTGTGATGTTGACCAGTCATTGTTTAACAAGTGAATTTTATCGGTACTTTTATAGGTGGCTATCAGCCACCCACAAGAGAGGTACTTCTTTCACATATGTTGAAAGTTGTTAGGAATCTGTACCAGACAAAAAAGAATTGTCTCTTTACTAATTGCTAATCAGTAGGTGTTTATTTTTCATCATATTCTTTATCTTGGCTCGTTGCTCTGTACCTCATTAAAGGATTAATGATTCTTGCCCTTATTTAGAGTCCCAACTGGCCCTTATGTAGATTCCCTGCTGATGTTTTAAGTCCATTCCTCAACTGTAGATGTCACTTAGCATTCTCCTGCCTCTAATCCAAGTCACCTTGTAGATCTACATAGTAGTGTATGAAAAGTGAAAGTCGAGAACAAATAAGAATAAAACAAGGCCATTAGGTTTAACAGAGAAAAGAGACTGGTTATGTGGAGTGAGACTTTAAATGGAGTGAATTTGGAGGAAGTGGAATGTTTTAAGTTACCTGGGAGTGGATGTGGCAGTGAAAGGGAGCTAAAATGAGCCACACGGTGGGTAAGATGGCTGTGGCCATGGTTGTATTGAGGAATTGTATGGAAAGAGATGCTTGAAAGGGCAATGGTTGTATGTATGATGGTATAGTCATTCCATTGGTGCTGTATGGATGTGAGATGTGGGCCTTAAACAAAAATGTAAAAAAGGTTTATGTGTTGGAAACGAAATGATTGAGGACAAAGTTTTGCATGAGGAGGATTAATTGAATTAGAAATTGAGGACAAAGTTTTGCATGAGGAGGATTAATTGAATTAGAAATGATAGGTTAAGAGAGAGATGTGGTAGTAAGAGGAGTATGTTTGAGAAAGCTGAAGAGGACATGCTGAAATGGTTGGACATATGGAGAGGATGAGTGCAGAAAGGATGACTAAAAGGTATATATGTCAGAAGCAGAAGAAATTAGGAAAAAGTGGGAACCCTTGAGGAGGTGGAAGATTCATTGAAGATTCAGGGCCTAAACATGCAGGATGTTGTGAGGCAAGCAAGGGAAAGAGGTAATTGGAGGTGTTAGGCTTTATTTAAGGAACAAACTCTGATACTTGCTTCAAGGCTTCATTTAAGAAACAAATCCTGGTACGTACTTATGACGGGGATGTCTTACATCTGGCAGCATGGTACAGTCTTAGAAAACTGACCCTGATTTGTTGCCCGTGGTAATGAGAGTGGAAGAATGCAACTTTTACCTGCTGTCCTTGTGGATACTGATATTTTCACTACCTCTGTTCCGGATGATATTTTTCCTGTACCAGTAACTAACCATGGGCGTTGTTCCTAAGAAATTGTCTCTGGGATAATAGGCTTGTTCTCCTGCTTGGAAGTAAGAAAGTGTTTTTACAAATATGATTCCAAGATGTACTGGCTGGGCCAAGTTCACCATTTTTTTTTTTTTTTTCTCTTTAGCAGAAACCTGGGTCTGGTTGACCTAGGAAGACAGGTAAGGTGACTGATGAAGCATGAGGTGCTGAAAAATGCATCCATATCAGATTTCCAGTCTCCTTACTGGTGTTCCTAGGTTGACCAAACAGGGAGGGATGACGATAGTAGGAAGGAAAAAAAGTGCACGGATGATCAACTTGGCTCAGCCAACAGAGCTTGAAATCTCATTTGTAATACATTTTCCAACACAACTTGAAATCTCAGTTGTAATACATTTTCTTGTTTCCAAGCAAGAATAAGGAAGGATTTTCTCTTCCTGGAATAGCTTTTTAGAGAATGAGAGTATTGAATATTGTCTGTGACACTAATTATTTATGCATTGCTCCATCTTTCAGAGCATGGTGAAGGAGATCAGTTTGAAATGGACCTTTAAACTCAAGTCTTCCCTGGCCCCAGCATCACCAGGTCTCCCATCCCAGCATTTGTACAGAAGTCGAGTTGTTTTATAAAAAGAAGAAGCTGCTGTACAAGTCCTTGGGCTGATTAGGTGTAAAGAAACTTACTTTACAAATCCATGGGCCTAAGTCCAGAAAGTGCTCATGTTATTTGAATTGTTTAGGTGGCACCCTAACTTTTCAGTAGTTAGAAATGTACGAGTGGTTAGCCCAAAAGCCAAAAATGAGATTTTGACCTGCATTCTCCTTGTACCTCAGTTGGTGATGAGGTCAGGCTCTCATGCATAGATACCGAGCTAACCAGTAGAACTCGACTTTTTATTGACAGGATCATTCCTGTATAAAATGAGCAAAGTTTAACTTGCTCAAACATCGCTCAACAGCTAGCACAAGTTTGTGTCAGCCCCGGTGAAATCATTTTCTCAGTGAGTCTTCAAAATTTTTATTGCTTGTGGAGGAGAGCATCTGCTCTTCAGGACGGAGATTCCAGGTCAATGGAGCTTGGAGGAAATGGAATGCAGAGTTTAGCCAGGTATATCTTGAAGACTGTCCTAAATTATTTTATAAATCAATATTCAGGGCTGTCAAAACATATTTGTTAGTAATCTCTTTATATGATGCCATCAGGGAGTGGAGTGCAAGTGCAATTAAGATGATACTTTTTATAGATTTTTTTTCAAGACACTCTGGTTTTGCTTAGTGCCAAGAATCATATCTGATTTGGTAAAAATGTGTGTTTCATGCTTTTTGTATCCCAAAATGTCTTGTTGATTTTGACTTGGTTTGGAAATATCTGTTTTAAGATGTTTATAGGGAATATTTTTCTTAAAAGATTTCCATATATATATGTTGACGTTATTGACAAAACCAATCGTAAGATATGGCCCATTTATATGTTAGGTTTTTGTCTTTTAAAGAGCAGTTTTGCTCCAATGTAAAGTCATTAACTTTTACATAACTCTGTTATTCCTTGTTCTTTGTGATAAATTTGAGGGAGTTGTGTGTGTGTTTGTGTGTGTGAGTGAGTATGATTATTGTGCTATATATTTTTTCTAAATTTTATTAAGAGGAAGGTGGGTGTGACTCAATATGATTCCTCTTCCATTTATGCAAATAAAAAAGTTTTTAAGAACTATACATTCATATTTGAATTGTCCATAGCCTAATAAAGTGTCACCTCTTGCCATTGATATAGAATTGGAAAAAAAAGAAAAAAAGAATGTAATGTCAAGAAATGTTACCCATAAGTTATCCATGGGTGTTAAATGTTCTTGTTTGCGTTACTCTGAAATGCTGCTCGGTAAGGGTAGTATTACAGTATATGATGAACTTTGTACTGGTGACTTTTAGGATCAGCAAGGACAGGGCATTAACTATCTAAACCAAATGTATGAAATACAACATTCTTAGAAAGAAGAAACTAGGTTGTTTCATTCATCTCATCTGCAGTAAAACAACAGCATACAGTACACGTATAGAGGAACTTGAGCTTTTCTTGTGTCTGCTACTCTTTGTTGGGAAGTTATCGTTACCAAACGAAAAGTGTTATGGAATGGAACTTAAGAAAAGGACATGGAGGATGCAAGAGTAAATTGGTTGACCTGTTTACAGATTATGATACGTTTTTCCCTTGAAATTGTTAGACTCCTGTTGATTGTAAAAGTTTTTGATAAAACTGCTGGAGGTGACTTATTGCTTGTGTTGTGACCTTGAGGAGTTGGAGACTAATAATGCAAATACTGTTTAGTATCGGCATACATTCATGCATCTGACTCATGTTTAATGATGTTTACATTCCTGGAGAATTGTTATTATACAAGTCACTGAAGCCCGTTTTATGAGTTTGGTTACAGTTATCAATCAAAGACTTTTCTCTCTTGACCACCTTACTTTCTTCTGGGAAGATTTGGGCAAACAAAGACAACTTTTGAGAACTTCCCCGTCTTATAGAGGAGGGGTTGGCAGTGCTGATGCAGGGTATTGTAAAAGAAGGGGAATCAAGTAAAGATAATCAGTAACTATATAAACTTTACCCAGAAGCTTGTGGAAGGCTATACTGAATATGGGAAAATGAGCAGTATTGTAAAGTAAGGAAAATAATTTTACAGATCAAAACCTATGAAAACTATATATAATTTCCTACAGGAATCTTAATTTACCATATTTGCAATGGCACATGGAAAATAATCCATTAATGGTCTATATTTCTGTGGTACCCCCTAAACTGGAACTGTACCAAACGTTGTATTATGATACTTAAAATTTGATATTAAAGGAAAGACCGGTCAATAATCGGTCATCATGTGACTGAATGTGAAGGCACTGATAAATTTGTTTTGGAATTGCATTCCAGGCATTAAAAATCACTTTTGTAAGGAACACCAAATTTTTACACATGTACCGATATACTAAAACAATAATAGATATTGTTGCATTCCGAAATAAGGTAAACTTAGTTTTTCGTTATGAGTGAGGCATGGCAAGCTATCATTAAAAAACAGGAAAACATGCTTGTCTTTACAAACCTTTGGGATACATAGATTATTATTTTCTTTCACTTCTGAAAATCATGGTTAATAAGAAAAGAAATAATACAACTAGACTATTTTGTTAATAAAGGAAAAGAATACTGCATATTTTGTACTGCAAATCTTAAAAAGAAATGTTAATCAGGTTCATTTGTGATTTTGTCTGACGTGGTAAACATTATTTTTCTTTAATGATGAAGTTTTGAATGTGAAGTATTTAAAGGATTTTTTTTTTATATATTTACAGTAACAGCAGGGTAAAATGATTTAAGATTTGTCTCCCATAAGCATTATGAAAAAAATATGAATTATTGAATTTGTAAGTTACCCTTCTCCCCTCATTGATGAAATTCTAGATACAAGCTTGGGATGGATTTTGTGTACATTTTTGATGGCTGTCTTGTTCAGGGGTGTGGTTGTGTGGCAAACTTTTCAGTAATGTTTATAGACTCTGTTTTTGTGTTTTTCGGGCAAAGGGATGTTATTGGTTTGGGTCAGGACCTTATCATGTCTGGGGGCTGTGGTGTTATGGGAGGTATGAATTTTACACCTGGTTTGTTAAAGTTTGGTTTTCATTGTTTTCCAGTTTATCACGGGGAGGAAGGATTTCCAGATTGCTGTTTGATTTTAAGTGATTAGGTGTGCAGTGGTGTTGCTTAGAGTTAGGATATGCTCCGTGATGTTTGTTGATTGTGAATAATTTTTTCTGAGCTTGTTTCTCAGTGTCAGTTGGGTGGGCTAGATGGAGTGATCTCAGTACATGTAAGAAGTGTGCGGGAGTGCGAAAGCTATTGTCTGGTAAGGTTGGTTACTTGAGGTCAGTTGTGTCATCTAGAATCTAAAACTGCTGAAACATCGAGGGGTCCCCAAGTGATGAATAAATCCTTTCCATAGTTAAACTGAGTATGGTTAGGTAAGACTTTAGTAAGTTAGCAGCCATAGTTTTCAATCATGAATTTGTCATGAATATGAGACAGAGGTACAGGGAATGCATGCTGTTTTGCTAGTTGGCATGAATATAGAAGTATGCTGTTAGACGGGCAACTTGTGGCTTTTTGCTGGGATCCTCCAATTAAAAATGCTGCCCCTGCTTGAAAAGGTGGTTTGGTATCCTGAGTTGTATAGTTTGATGATACCAAAACAGTACACTTGCTCTATGAGTAGTTCACCTTTCCTATCTTGGGGATCTTGAGCGTGTGTTGAGTCAAGCGGGATGTTAGGTGCTAAAATCTTCACATCAGCAGTGCTGTGTGTTAGTTGTCGTGGTCTGTAGTTAAGGAGAGAATCTAGGATAGCAGATGATGAGTGTTTAGGGGAAGGGTGGCTATGTCGGTGTTGAAGATGATATATTATGTGCATATTAGTCTTATCCTTATGGATAATGATTCATGAGTTGTATCTGCAATTCCCTACTTGTAATGTAATACCATAGCTCAGATGGTTTACTTCTTCCTGTTCTAAGGGAGTGCTCCTGTTAGTTAGCTTCACTCCTTGCTCACTTTTGTTTAAAAACCCAGACTTTCTCATCTGCTTGGAAACGTGCTATGGTGTAGCTCATCCTTTCTAATCACACGATTGCTTTCACTTCTACTATCTCCATCGTCTTTGACACTCTTCAACTCTCACTTTCTCAAACACTTAGAATTCCATTCCCTTCAGATCACTGGTATGGATTTTGCGGTGCTAGATCTGTTGGTGATCTCTAGTCTTCTTCTCTTTGGGATTTTGGTAAAACTTTTGTCATAGCCCTCAACATCTTGAAAGCATTTAATAGGGTGTTTGCTTTTTGAACTCCCTTCTGTGGTTTCAATGTTTCTTTCACCACAAATATGTAGTCTCTTCTCAGGCTGTTCCATTGCAGGAGTCGTCGATGGAGCAACTTACTTCATTTATCTTAGCAGTGGTTTTCCTCAGGGTTCTTTCATATCACATACTTTCCTCTTTCAGTAAATGGTATCTCATTTAATCCTATTCACTCTTCTGCTGATGATTCCACTCCACATACTTCAACTCACTTTTTATCCCCTCCTCTCTTTAATACTCGTTCTCATGTACTAATATTTCAGATCTGACCTGTGCAGCGTTTAGGATTGGGAAAACAGTAATCTTGTGAAATTCAATATTGCTAAAATGCATTATCTCTATCTCTTTTTAAGATTCATTTGTTTCCCTTCACTCAATTTCAAACACCATAAATCAACCAGGAAAAAATATAAACACGGGCAGAAGCACATTTCCCATCATACTTTGGAAACTCCATATGATTAATATCACAAAGTCTGCAACACCAGAACTGAGGATGTTTAGTGTTGTGATTATCATGTAAACAACTGTCTTACATCTACAGGGGTTTTATTCACCCCATTATGGAATACTGTTACACCTTGAAGGGGAGGGTTCAACTAAGGGTGGCCCTATCCTTTTAGGGTCCAAAGCCGAGTCTCTTTTAGGAGCTCTTACATAGCCTTCAAATTTTCTTCTAAATCATGAGTATGCTCTTGCAGAAACATCAAAATTTAGGGTGTGTAGGACAGCATTCCCTGCTTTTTGGAAGCTGCCGTATAAAGGTCGGGGCTAAGGGTACCCCTTAGTTGTAGGGTCCTTACAGTCAGTATAGTAAGGGCTGGACTTGGGCACTCCCTCCACCTCTCTGTTCACTTACAGTGGGCTCAAAAGCCATCTGTCTCATTAATTCGACTGGCATTATCTCTCTTCAACCTGCCCTCTCCGATCACTGCAGTGTTGCTTTGCTCTCTCCATTCTCCGGTTATTTTATTTTGGCCATTTCTCTCGCGAAGTGTCTGTACAAAGACCTTACACGGGTTTTTGTATCTGCACATCTCGCTGGCCACAAGGTTTGGCTCCAGATTTAACACAACTGCTGGGGGACTGGCTTCTTTTGTCTTTCCTTTGTCGTAAATATCTTGCCTTCCTTCAATTAACACTTGCTGTTTTTCTTTCACACGAGATGGCCCTGATTGGTGCATTCTATATGTCCATGCCATATCGGCCACTGTATTTATTTATATGTCAACTAAACTGTGATGTGTTATTTAATCTCCCGTCTCATAGGGTCGTCTAGAACTACGATTTGCCAATAATGAGGAGAAATAAAGAAAGGAAACTACTTATTAATCATATTAGATGTCTATGAAGGATAAGATGTAGGGAAGAATAAAGAAAAGGTACTGAAAACAGATAGAAAGACATAAGGCCAAGTTTAACAATTAGTTGGATGTTGAATCTTGATATAGTGTTTCAAAGTAAAGATAATGAATTTCTCGATTGTATAGCGAGAGAAAAGTTCATTCTGCATGCAGATGTGTTCAAATCTTAAGATTTACTTAGGTTTATTAGGTGTACTAGACAGTAATGAGTCGCTGGAAGTCATTTTAACTCGTGGCCTTAAGGGCGCCCATGAATGCAAGTAGATTTGTAGCAAGAAATTTTTTAGTCAAGAATTTTTAGGGCTTTTTCAGACAGATGGATGGAAGAAATGGAAGGTTAAAGTTTCAACTGAAGGACAGTTCATAATTAAGCTAAAGAGAGAGAGAGAGAGAGAGAGAGAGACAGGTCATGACGTCATATGCGCACACGGTTGTTTGCGC
>JAUUDZ010315489.1:0-16291 GCA_032361705.1 Panulirus versicolor | reverse complement strand
AAGGGATGATATGAATTTTGTCACATATCTTTGTGCTTGCTTCAATTTTTCCTCATTCTTTTATATAGTTTGGAGACCAAAACTGGACTGTATATTCTTACTAGAGAATTATAAAATGTGAGAATCATTTCTAATGTAATCTTTGTTCATGGCTATGAAACCTAATATTTGGTTTCCTTCTTTACTTGCTGCTTGACACTGTTTAGTGTACTTCATGTTGTTCCTGATGACAATTCCAAGGTCCTTTTCTTCATTTACTTCAGCAAGAGAGTTTCTGAATAGTTTGTAGTTTTAATGTATATTCTTGTCTCCAAAGTGCATAAATTTATACTTGTCTACATTAAACTTCATTTGTCACTCTGCTAGTAAGGTAAGATCTCTAGATCTCTAAATCATTTTGCAGTCCCGAAAACCCAAATTCAAGCATTTTAGAAGAAATGCCATTACTAATAAAGTTGGTTTAGTCTTCCACCTGAGGCAATAAGAAATGACGTAACACAAATAAAACCACCCTTGATTTCGAACCACCATAATCCCTAATCCCTTTTTGCAACAAGTGCTTGGTTACCGTTCAATACTGTAATCTCCTAATCCTGTGAACAGTCACATGGTCTTCATATCTCTGGAAGCTCAAACGCACACAAGGTTATCTTCCAAATCCATTTATGTCTTGCTTCTTTTAAATAGTTTTTTCGTGGAACAGGTTCATTAGATTCTTCACAAGCACATGGAGATGATATCACAGAAGAAACAACCCTTCTTCCTAACAAAACCTTATTTTCTAATCACCATGATTCCTTTCCTCCATTTAACTCAAAGTATGAGCTTGTCTGTAGCTTTAGTCTGTTTTCTTCTAATCCTGCAAATAATTCCATGACCATAATATCCGTGGATGCTTATAGACAATTAAGATATTATGAAAATTTATTTACTTCTTGTTTCTTGTACAACTTGTATCCTGAAATAGATTAATAGAATCTTTTAGTAAAAGTAATAAGTAAAAGAACAATGGATAGAGTGTAAGGATAAAGGCAAATACCATAGCTAGATATAAATTTTATTAGAAATGAAAGCAAAATTTTTGCACTTTTTTCACTCAAAATATTTTTCTCTTCTGGATACAAAAAACATACACTCAGCAATGTTAAAAAAAGAGCGAGACTTTGTTTTGTAATGCTTTAACAACTTTCAGGAAGTATACTTCAGCCAGTATGCCTCAGGCAGCATCTTTTTGTCTGTACATTGAACCTGACATCATAATGTTATCTCCCCATGATCAGCCAAGTACATCAGCAATAATTAAAGCCAACATCAAAGGAGAATTGAAATGCTTTTCACATTGGGGTTAATTACATTTGTTTGCCTTTAAAAACTTATTGATTGACAATTATGAAATTAAGTTCATGTAAACATGAAGAAAAAATAGTTTTCCATTCCATTGCTATAAAGATTAGGATGAAATGATTTTTCACAAGAAAATTTTGATTTAAAAAAATTTTTCACTTGTGAGTATGTAGATGATTCATTAATCTATCATTTTGATTGGATCGAAAAGAACAATAAGGACAAGAAAATTGTTTTTCTCCAAAGTGAATTCGGAGATGCTGGGTCAAATTTGATTTATCACCAGCTTGATAAGTGCACTGAGAGCATGAGAAAGGCTTTTCTCCAGTATGAGTACGATAATGTCTTTCAAAATTATAGCGCTTTGCACTAACATAGTTACATTGTGGACACTGGTATTTATTTGGTTCCTTTCTACTGTTGAAGTTCCTCTCAGTACTAGAGAATCTTACCTTGTCGGCTATTTGACTGTCATTATCCAGCCACACCTGTAGGAAATGTTTGTCTTATTCAGTCAAAAGAATTTGAAAAACTGTATCTCAACATGGATTTTGAAAATATTTCATGGAAATTTTGCAGTTATGGGAATTATAAATGTAAGTAGAGAGAGAGAGAGAGGGAGAGAGTCTAGATAATTTATGAAGGCAAAATCAATACTTCACTTTCACATGAAAACAGATTCAAATAAAATTTTTAGTTATGAAATTGATTACACATTCAAAAACTTCACAGTGCACCATGGAGTATTTAAGTGAAAGCTCTGTTCATCTTTCTTGTTTAATGAATTATGAAACAAGTAAAAGCCATGATAATTTTCCTTGAGAATTTAGAACACTGTTATTGTGACTATCATATAATAAGTCTTCAATGAAGAATGGAAATTGAAAATGATAGGAGTAAATGATAAGAATGAAAAAAAAATATACATTGGAAAGTGCATGCATAGGAAAACCAGTGCAATGGATACAAAAAGTTTAGTCACATGCAAGGGCAAAAGTAGAACCCATATATCTAAAAAGTAATAATTGTGTTCGTGACTACATGGCAGATGTGGTATATGTACTGTAACTGTGATAAAAATAACAAAGTTAGTGAGGTAAGTAAGCTGCTGAAAATGAAGACAAATGTCATGTATGAAATTTAATGCATGAAATAAGTTTAATCCGATAAGAAGCCAGCTTAACAAAGCCGAATAAGAGTTTTACCACATGATGTGTTTTAAAGTACAAAACATTAGCAGTAGAGCATGTAAACTTGCACTGTTTTCCTTTAGATTCTGATGATATTCATTGAAAATCTATGTGGTCATTCATCTGTTAATCTGTCATATACTACTTGGAAACTAAACACTACATTGGAAAATGCAACAAGATTTTGTAGGAATTCCAAACTTATCATGAGTTCCTGCAATAGTCATTGAATTTAACTTGAAAAGGTTTAGCGATGGAGCCATCAGCCAATCATTTCTGAGTGGTGGATTATCAGGGTAAAGGAACCTAATGATAATATCAGTATCTTTTCTCTAATTGCATAACTACCATTCCTATATAAAAACAGGAAAAGTTAATATAAGTAATCAGACACGGAATTGCACCATGACCACACCTGTTCATTTATGGCAAGAATGACACACTTTGCAACAAAGTTTGGTTTTCCTTCCTTAAGTTTTTCTCTTTACTTACTACTGTATGCTTATCCATAGGGACATGAAATGATCCCTTTCAAGATATGCCATTTTTCTTGACAACTTTCCATCTCCATCACTTATAACCAGATAAAAAACTAACAGATTCTGGGCCAACTAGGAAACTGAATCATATCTTTTTTTCCCAAGGTGATATTCTACCTGTTCCACCATTGCCACCCTTTTTCATATTTGCTTGGAATCACCACTTTCATCTTGTCACTTTGGCTGTTTCAGTAACTACATGTCTTTACTTGCTACATTTGTGCTGCACACATTTTTTTAACACAAGTCCAATGAAAAGCAAGATGGGTTTCACTCATGCATGATAAGCAACATGGGTTTTACTCATGCTTGCAGAGCAGAAAGGGTTCCACTCTTGTTTGGTAAGCAGGATGCGCTTCACTCAAACATAGCATGCACCCTCAAAGTTGAGAGTGTGAACAAGGCAATGGCAAACTTGGTGAGCACAAGCTGGGAAAGGTAAAGAGCACCATACACAATGCTTGTGCTTTGCACAGATTGATTGTGTTTTTACAAACTTCCTGGATCATATTCTTGTATCATGGCATCCCTTAAGAAGAAACCAAAGGTAATGTTGGTACTAAAAACAAAACAAAATTATCAAACTGCTTGAGACTAATGATTCTTTATGGGACAAGGACCTGTGGGTCCCAAATCTCTAAACCTAAGGAAACTTGCAAAATGAGGAAAAGGGGGTTTGCTATGGTAAGGGAATCTGGGAGATGGGACACTGGAGGAGGAGAAAAAGGGTAAAGTGTTACCTGGCAGTGCAAATGAAACTTGTCTAATATGATTCAAACCCATCTGTTATACACCCAGTCCTTGCATTATGCAGGACCACTGTATGCAATTTCACTATCATGTGAGGAACCTACTTTTACATCCCTCTTTTTGTACAGTCAAAATTTGCTACTATGTGGGTGTATGCAATAGAAAGTGTGCAAAAACTTCAATGAGGGTTGGTGTGAAGATGGAGCATGGTTCCTGGGTGGAGCACACCACATTCCCTCCAGCGAGTTAGTCTTACAGTTACCACCATTATGTGAAGGTCTGTTCTGCTTGTGCAATTTAGGTATAACTGCTAATGTGATATTCATGCCACCTGCTATGTTTGGGTTTTGATATGACATCCAAACATCTAGCTACATCCCATACCCCAGAAAAAGCAGTTAAATGAAAGAGTACCTCTCTAACATTAGAAGCAAAGCTAGAAATCTTAAGATGCATTGATGCTGATGAAGGAGCAACAGCATGATAGAAAGTGTCAAAACTTCAGTGAGAGTTTCTGGGTGGATTAAGCATGGGTCTTGGATGGAGAGCGCCATGTTCCCACCAATGGCTTAGTATTACAGTTACCACCATTGTGTGTGAATCTGTGCTACTTGTGTGATTTGGTTATACCTGCTAATGTGATTTTCCTGCACCCTACTGAATTTGTGTTTGTTAATATGGCATCCAAACATCCAGTAACATCTACTTCAGAACCAGCAGTTGATAGAAGAAAACCTCTCTGACCTTAGAAATGAAGCTAAAGATTTATAATGCACTGATTCTGATGAGGGAGCATCAGCGCCAGAAAAAGTAAGCCAAAACTTCCATTAAGGTTGTTTGGGAGAGTAACCATTGGGTCCTAGGTGGATAGCACCACATTCTCACCACCGGGGCAGTCTCATAGTTACTACTCTTGTGTGTGGACCTATGCTACTTATGTGATTTGGGTATACCTGCTAGTGTGATTTCCCTGTAACCCCCTGTGTTTGTGTTTGTTAAACTGGCATCCTAATGTCCAGTAACATCATCTGTCTCAGGTCCAGCTGTTAAATGGAAGAAAACCTCTCTGACCTTAGCAACAAAGCTAGAAATTTTACAGTGCACTGATGTTGGCTGAGGGAGTGTCAGCCCTTGGACACACTTACAACCTGGATTAATATACAATCCAAAGCATAAAGAAGAATATTATGAAATTTCTTAGTGCTGTCATCCACTCTACTCCACCGTCTACTAAAGTAACCACAAGGGTACAAAATTCTCTTATGGAGATGAAAATAATTCTCTTGTTATATGCAGAGCATGAGACAAAGATGAGAAGCAGCCTCAGTAACCCTCAATTTAGGTTTAAAGCTCTGAAAATTTATGAGTTTACATAAAGAAGATAATGTAGCTCAGCCAAAGTCATTTCAAGCAAGTAAAGGATGACTAGATAAGTTTGTTTGATATCAAGCTACACAAAGTGAAGGTACTGGGAGAATCCACCAGTGCTTACCATGAAGCATTTTCCTCTGTTTATTGGTTCACTATATGTGATTCCTCTTTGTGCAAGTTTTTTTTTCAGAATATAACCTCCGAATAAATCAAAAGATGGGTGTACTGCCCAGTAATTTTCACACCACCTAATACACTCCCTGGTATTCTTTTCAGGGTAAAGATGAGGAATGATGCAAAATTTTGAATTCCCATTATAAATTACAGGTCAAATTTGATAATCACTTTATGCCAAGATATTCATCCCACAAACATCATCTCGCAAATAACAGAAAGCATATCAAATGATGAAAAAGGTATTGAAATGTGTATTAGACTGTACTAGATGGATCAAGATGATATCAGGTTTGAGGCATATCTTCTGATGATATCTATGGTGGCTGGGGACAAACGCAGTACAAGGTTTTGAATGATACTTTATATCTTATGATGATTCAAATCTAATTCAACAAGTTTCTTGCTTGATGTCGTATTATGTCCTCTGGTTGCTCTGTCCGATATGTCTTAAAGAATTTTTCAGTCTACATCATGAATCTGTTTTAAAATCTAAATGATGGTGATCAAGTAATCCCCCACCCTCCTCTCTTCCAAAGTTTGTAGAAATAAAGCTCCTTGCCTTTCCCTGTAACTTAGATCTCTTAATTCTGGTACCAACTTTGTTGCCCTCATCTGAACCTTCTCTTATTACCTGTTTTTGCTTCTATAGGTAGGATACGAATAGCTCACTAAATATTTCCTTATCCATATACTTGAGAGCAATAATAATATTTGCTAGAATATAATCTTTTTTTTTCAAATATTGTCCCAATGTGCAATTTTGTTGACAGAGACGATATTGACTCCAAAGTGTGTAATTACCTATTACCTATCTGTGATTACCTATTTGTACTTTACACTATTGGGGCCCATCTCTTGAATATTCTCTCCTATCATAAAACTTCTAAATTTGTGTATGCTGTCTGCATTAACCATGTCCTCAGTCATTTTGTTCAATTCATCCATCATTCTTAAACTATAAAAGCACTTCTTTGTATTCTTTTTAACAAGGTTCTTGCTTAATCTCATGTTATCTCCACTGATTGCTCTATTCCTACATCTCTCAAAGAACTTTTCAGTGTAGATATCATCATTCTGTTTTGAAATTTGGAAGGTTGTCATCAGGTTACCCCACATTCTTTTCTCTTCCAATGAGGAAAAATTCAAAGCCTGTAACCTTTCCCTGTAGCTTAGCTCTCTTAATTCTGGTACTATCTTCTTTTCCCTCCTGTAGACCTTCTCTATTACCACTACATGCTTCTTTAGGTGTGGTGACCAAACTTGAGAAGTGTATCCTGGTTTTAGCCTTATGTAGGAAGAGAACCTTGCCAAATATTGCTAAATATTTCCCTATACATAAAGCTATTCTGAAATTTAACTGAAGACAGTTTGTTTCATTTAAAATTCTTCTAATGTGGGACTCTGGCAACAGGTTAAGGACAATATTGACTCCCAAGTCCTTATCACATACAGAATCCTGTTACTTTGCATTTGCTTGGGTTGAATTTCATCAACCAATATCAAACCAACTTTCAAGTCTTTAGGTTCCAGTTTAAGCTGATACGATCCTCCTTACTTTTCACTGCCCTCATGACTTTTGCATCATCTGCAAACATATTCAGGTAATAGTCCATACCCTCAGGCAAGTCATTCATGACTTACCCATTCTGTTGGTTCATTCACTTTCATTTTCTGTAATTTACTAAGCTTATTATCAACCTTTTGTTTAACACTGATGGGCACTCTACATGATGTATCAAAGCTGGCTCAACAGTACCACATAATTTCCTTAGCTCTTTTGAAAACGCATCCCCATAACTTGACAACACATCTTGAACTGCACTAATATCCTCATAATTTACAGTTATCAGATTCATCTTTCCTTATGCTCTCTTACCCAAATTGGTACAAGATCCTGTTCTACAACAATAGTCTCTGCAGAATATTTCTCTTTAGTCTTACAACTGACAATAACAATTCTACACTTTCCTAATATGCTAACTTACTAGAATTCTACATGTATGACACTGTATCACAGGGAACAGCCACTATATGTTGAGAAATAACATTTACACTCATACCACAGTCAAATTAAAATTTCACCTTCTTACCATCTACCTCCATGAATGTCACTGCATTGTCTTGAAAGCTTCCTAACATACTGGATATTGGAGTCATTTTCTGCATCTGCTTCCTCTTGAATACCACTAACCATACTTCTCAACATATGCTGGGCATTCTTCTTTCTTGCAAATATGCTTAATGCCATGAATCTTGCATTCCCTCATGAGTTTGTGTCCAAGTGCGCTCCTCAAGTTGGATGTCTTCATTTCATGTGTCTTCTACTTGGATTTCTTCAGTCACGTTGTTGACATCTTCCAGTCCTTCATCATGAAACATTGACATCTGCTTCTTTGCTACTTGAACTGCCACATAGATGTTGACAGCTGCATCAAAATTAAGCTTATCCTCTTTAAAAAAGATTTCACAAAGAGTCACCTGCGCATCCCAATACTAACTGACCTCTTTTCATATTAATATGCCTTACATAGAATCCCAACTTTGGTGGTAAATGAATCTAGAGATTCTCCTGTTTGTCACACACACTTTTGAAGTCTGTACCTGTCAGCTAATACATTCTCCTCTGGGGCACACTGTACATAAAATTTGGCAAGCACATTTTGTAGCTGGTTATCAACTGATGCTGGGAACTCAGATGCATTGTACCTTTCAAGTAATTCATCTCCACCCAAGGAATGTGGTAGTGCAACCTTCTCCCCATCAGGTTTCTTCTTAAAACCTGCTGCCAAAACATAAAGGTTATATTTCTGCTTAAAGGTCTTCCAAGCTTGTTCAGTGACACCTGTTAGGCTTATTTTGCCAGGGAAGGAGAGTTGTGAAGCTGCCATTTGCACCACGTCATCATGTCACTGCTTGGTTTCATGTCAGTCACTGGAACACAAGCTTGTCATGTCTTTTCTTTTGGTTGTTATAGTTTGTCATGACTGATGATGTTATAACCACTGCCACCATGTTTTTTACTAGTTTGTGTATCTTACAGAGGCCTAATATAACAGAGGAAAGAGAGACCACTGTCATCTTGCTCAGTATGTTCTCAAAGAAAAAAGTTCACTTACATTCTTGTGGTGTCAACAAAGTAGCTGCTTTCTTATAGAAAAAAAAGTACTATGGTGCACTGTAATAAATATGAATTTTGTTATAACACCTACATATATACAGAAACTTTTGCTTAACTCTCCATCCCTCTTAAGCATGCATTTGCTACTCTACAGAAGGCTCTCACAGCATTCAACATCAATGCTGTAGGGGATGTGTCAAGGATATATCCTTGACACATCCCCTACAGCATTTCACTTGACTGTCATATGCTTTCTCCAGATCCATAAAAACTGCATACAGCTTCCTACCTTTCACTAGATATTTTTCTACAGTCATTCTCACCACAAAAATTAAATGCTCACATTTCCTACCTTTCCAGAAACCCCTTACTCCCCAGTTATTCTGCTTTCAGTCAGTTCCATTATTCTATCATCTTGCTGACACTTTTCCTGGTATACCTAATGGACTCATTCCTCTAAAGTTGCAACATACATGCTCAGCACCTTTTCCTTTGAATAAAGGAACAGTTACAGCTTTCACCCAATTCTTGGGCACAACCTTCTGTTTCCATGCTAAATTACATATCAAATGCATTCACTCTTTTCACAATTTTTCCTCCATACTTCAAAATTTTAGCTGTAATCCCTTCCACTCCAGATGCCTTTCCTACTTTCAACCTCATTATTGCCCTTCTTATCTCACTTCTTGTTATATGCCCCAGCATTTGTATTCTCTTCCTCCCATTCAACATGCCTATGTGTGTAACAATTGTTGCCTCATCTTTTCCCACATTCATCAGTTCTTCAGAATCATTTTTCATCTTCCATTTCACTTCCTCGTTTCATCTCAGCAACTTCCTGTCCTTATTTCTCACATAAGCATTTTCACTCCTACATCCACCTTTTTCCTTTTTCACTTCATTTCAGAACTGTATCTTATTTTCCTTAAACCTTTCACTCAGCTTTCTTCCAAAATATTCATCTATTCTTTCTTTGCTACCAGTTCCTTAACATCTTATATTCTTCCTTCCTTCTTTGCTGAACCTCTACTTGTACATTCCTCTCAATCAATCTGTCACATGCTGTCTACTCTTTCACACATTTCTAATGTATCCGTCCGCTGTGCACTCCCTTTTTATTCTCATACCTTATGACCTTATATCCAACTACTAATTCTACCACCTTGAACAGTCTTTTCAATAGAGTTTAAACACCTCATTCACCCATGACTACATACTTACATATACTGCATTTCCATCTAAACTTGCAGTCACCCTCCTTTCATACTCCTTGCATTCTTTCTGATTCCTCTTCTTACTTACTAACACTTTTACCACTCCATTCTTCCTTACACCATACCTCCACTTCTCTCTGATCCTCACCCTTAAAAGAACCACAAAATGGTTAGAGCCTCCAAAGAATCCTCTCACAACTCTTGCATCCAGCATAGCATTTCTCAAACTTTCATTCACTGCCACATA
This sequence comes from Panulirus versicolor, assembly GCA_032361705.1. Taxonomy (NCBI): domain Eukaryota; kingdom Metazoa; phylum Arthropoda; class Malacostraca; order Decapoda; family Palinuridae; genus Panulirus; species Panulirus versicolor. The sequence goes on along the minus strand of JAUUDZ010315489.1, from coordinate 6,341 downwards.
GTCAATCAAACCCTTCTGTTCTTCTCTTCCATCATTTTCCATCCATGTATACCTGTGGATCATCTTGTGATGAAAAAAGCTGTTTGCAAGGAATTAACCCTTCTCAGCACAGACATCTACATGATAACTTCCATTCTCATTTATTCCAGGCTTTCCCTCTTTACCAAACATCTCTTCAGTTTCATCACATCCCACCTTTGCATTCATATCATCCATTACAAACACCTTTCTCTCCTTCTCAAAAGCATTTATGTAGTCATTCAAACTTTTCCAGAAACGTTTCACTTCATCCTTACCTCACACAGTCTTCATATTCACAGTTGCATATACACATACCCATACATATTTTTCATTTCCAATCTTTCCTTTCACCCCCACTAATCTTGATCCATTCCATCCATGCTCTGTAACACCCTCCCATACTCTCTTCACTGATAACCTTAATTCAATCCTGTCCATAATACTCCTCCTTTCAAGCCCTCCCTTAACTAGCATTCATCATTTCCAATTTTACTCCATACACCCTGCCCAAGGATATGGGTTTCCCCAATCCTCAGCACATCCAAACTGTAACTTCTAAAATTCTTCACAAGCTCCCTCCTTTTACTCTAGTCATCCCATCTACATTCAGCCTCTCAACTACTCATCACTTTTACTCCTCAGCATAACTGGTAGACTCCACTGCTGCTTCTTAGCCTTTTGTGCCTCATCATTGAGAGGCCATTATCAGAGGGCAATTCTAACACATTGCTTCCCAGAAGTTGCAGAGCTCTCAAATGGTCAAAAAAAAACTATAACACAAGCACACATACAGTGTTTGTCTCTTTTCATAACTCTAGCTCAACTTGTGTTACCCTCTGATCCTGCTGCTTAACAAGATTTTTTTGTAACATTTTCTGGCCTCCACTCTGCAGATATGGTTTTGACCGACGGGTTTTTGTACAATCCTGTAACTGAGTCCATACTAGCCATTCCTGGCTCAGGCAGTGCTAATGGCCTCAACCGTTATGCTGGTAATAGTGATGAAGCTTGCTAAAATAAATCATCCCAGAAACTTGAGAAATTGAACCTTTAACTAACACTAGTGTTGCCTCTCAGGTGAATTAGAAATAAAAAATGTTACTCCCCTTATGCCAATTGCAATTTTACACATAAACTTATTGTCGTTGTTTACTTCATAATGTAATCCTCTTGTTCTCTTACAAATTGGGTCTCCTTAAACAAAGAAAAATTAAAGAAAGGAAAGATATTGATTCACTGACATTGGCAACACTCTCTCATTTGATTTAAGCTTGCTAAGATTCCACTCCTAAACCCCATATAAACTCTCAAAATATATCTGTGATTACTATTTGTGTGTTATGGGGAGAGAGTTTTACACTCATGTTGCCTCCCTTCTTAGGGTTATAACGTAAATGTACCATGTTATTACTCCTATATATGTAAGTACACACCCGCACCCCAGCCTAAGGCAAGTGTGTGTGTGTATGTAATTACCTATTCATAATTACCAAGGTTCCTTGCCTACTATGTACTATGTCTTTACTCCTCTATATGTATGTACACACTCACACCCCAGCCTAGGGCAAGTGAGTGTGTATGTGTATGTAATTACCTATTCATAATCACAGAGGTCCCTTGCTTATCATGGCTTTGCCAACCATGGTTTTGAGTATATGCTTAGAATAATGTGTACAATTTCACCAACCAATGCATCGTATTTTGAGTATCAACAGTTTTCCACAGCACTACCAAAGTTTTATCCAGTAATGATGCACTGGGTGAGTGTCATGTGGCTGAGGGATGCTTGTAGCCCAGTCCAGTAGACCACCACTTCTAGGAAGAGTCAGGAGGAGTCTCATAGCTAATGGTATTCCTAGGGCAAGCATTGAGGTAGCCCTTTGTGTGATTCAACCACTTTGTAGGAGTATAGAAGCTCAGCATCATTGATGACCTACTCCCATCACATTATTACTTGATAGTTTTGTACATTTTTTATTTGTACTTATTTAGAATAAACAAGTATTTTTTTTAATAAAACACACTTATTCTTAACTCTGAAGTGTTCATTATAGGACTTGGGTATGCATCTTAAGAATCACTTCCCCTATCCCCCCAATTTTCCATTGGCCCTGTACCTTACTAACCACAGTTTTACCAACCATGGAGTCTTTCAAGAATGTAACTCCAGTCATTGGCAAGGGACTTTTGTCTACTTATCTATCTATATTTCTGATATCCAATCCCTCCAAGAACTCCCATGAAGGGATGGCCACAGCAAAAGTCTCCACTTATCCCTGTCCTTACATGCCTCCGTCACATACACCATTCCACACATTCTTCCACCATTTATCTCCCTCCAGTATGCTTCCACCCCATTTGCCCATGTCACTGGTGTTCTCACATCAACCCCTTTAATTGTACTACTATTTTTTGTTTCATCCACTCACCACTCCAAAATTCATTGCCATACTTAGTCTCTCATGTATCTCTTCATGACTTTCTTTATTCCATCCAGTCATACCACATGCTCCTCAAAAATGACTCATATCAACAGCCAGGATCATTGACCTCTGTGTCTCATCCCATGTCCAAGCAGCATAGGTTAGGGTTGGGAGGACTATGCTGTCCCTTCATTATTCCATTATGGGACCCAATAATTCTCCTACCTTTGTACTGATCTCACCCTTATCTCCCTTTCCATATCATCAAACCTACTCAAGAAAGCTCCCAAATACTTAAATTTTGTCACATCTTCCTATCTTTCTTCCCCTTACCTATAACATAGTACACAGTCTTCCTTGTTCTATTGGGCTTTGCAAAATATACTTTCACTATACTTTCTGCATTAACCATGTCTTCAGTCCTTCTATTCCATTCATCCAATACTTTAATAATATAAAAGTATTTCTTTATACTTTTCTTATTAAATTTCAGCCTTAATTTCATATCATGTCCTCTTGTTCTTCTATCCTTACATCTCTCAAAGAACTGTTCTCTGTCTACATCACTGATCTGTTTTAAACATTCAAAAGTTGTGATCAGGTTAAATCTCACTTTTCTCTTTTCCAAAGTTGCCAAATTTAAAACTTCTAGCCTTTCCCTGTAACTTAGCTCTTCTTATTTGAGTACCATTTTCTGGACCTCCCCTATTACTGCTTAGTGCTTCTTCAGGTGCAAAGACCAAATTTGAGGAGCATAGTTTAGTTTAGGCCCTATGTATTATATAAAAAACTTGCTAAATATATCCTTATCCTTATACTTGAAAGGTTTTCTGATATTTGCCAGCAAACAGTCTTCCTAAACTATTCTTCTAATATGAGACTCTGGTGGCAGATCAGGGATGATGTCAACTCATAAAGTCCTTCCCACACACAGAATCCTAAAGCTTAGTCCCATCCCCATTACTTAACATTCGCTTGGTTTTATTTTCATTAACCATGGAGTCTGATTAGATCCCCTTGTAAGCTGATGCAATCCTCACTTTTCACTTCCATCATGACTCTTGCATCACCTGCAAACATATTCAGGTAATGGTCTATACCTTCAGGCAAGTCATTTACTTAGTTCAAGAAGAGTAAAGGTCCTAAAACCAAACCCTGTGGTACTTCGCTGGTCACCTCAAGTCACTTGGAGAAGGCTTCCCTGACGTGTCCTTTACAGTTACCTGTTTGTACTGTAGGGATAGAATTTAACATTCACTGGGTCCCATTTCTTGAACACTCTCTACTATCAGACAATCTCTTGAATTCATGTCTACTTTCTGCATAAAACAAGCCTTCACTTAATCTGTTCCAGTTATCCACCACTCTCATACTATAAAGTATTTCTTCACATCCTAATTTACAAGTTTCTTACTTAATTTCATGTTATGTCCTCTGGTTCCTCTGGCTTTGATTGACTATGTAGCAGCGGATAAAAGACTGAGAAGGGCGGCGCCAGACACTAGAGTTGTGAGAGGATTCTTTGGAGACTCTGATCATTTCACAGTTATTGTGGGGATGAGGATTAGGGAGAAGTGGAGGTATGCTGTAAGGAAGAATGGAGAGGTAAAAGTGCTGGCAAGCAAGAAAATGAATTAGAAAGAATGCAGGAAAGGGTATGAACAGAAGGTAACTGAAAGCTTCGATGGAAATGCAGTGAATGTAGGGAAGCAGTCACTTGTGAATGAGGTGCTTAAAATGTTTAAAGAAATATTATTAAATGTTGTAGAATTAGTAGTTTGATACAAGGTCGTAAGATATAGGAATAAAAAGGGCAATGCATGGTGGATGGAAGTGATTAGAAATGCTGTGGAAGAGAAGGAAAAAGCATGTGGTAGATTGCTCAATAAGAATGTACTAGTGAAAATTCAGCAAACGAGGAGGAAAGAATATAAAATATGTAAGTGGAATGTTAAGGAGTTGATACAGGAAAGCAAAGAAAGAGGATATGAAGATTTTGGAAGAAAGTTAAGTGAAAAGTTTCAGGATAATAAAAAAAATATACTGAAAAAAGGTGAAAAATGAGAGAACTGGATGTAAGAGTGGAAATGTTAATGTGAGAAGTACAAATGGGGAGTTGCTGAATCAAAAGGAGGATGTGAAAGAAAGACGGAAAGAGTATTTTGAAGAACAAATGAACGTAGGAGATGGGGAGACAGCAGTTGTTACATGCACAGGTATGGAGGATGATCAGAAGAGGATGCAAGTTCAAGGGCCTATAGCAAAAAGGGAGGTAAGAAGGGTAATAATGAGGCTGAATGTAGGAAAGACACCTGGAGTGGATGGGGTCAGCCAAATATAGGAAAGACATCTAGAGTGGATGGGGTCACAGCTAAAAAGCTGAAGTATGGAGAAGGTGTGATAGAGAGGATGTATCTGATATGTAATTTAGCATGGACACAGAAGGTTGGGCAGCGATGCAGCTGTAATGAAAAGAAAAGTTTCTGAAACTGTATCAATCTTACATCTTTGTTTAGTTAAGAATATCAGGAGTAAATATAGAGTATTACAAGAAAACTGAATTCAGATAATACTATTAGTAATAAAAGTTTTTTGTAGGAGCTTCATTTCACAAAAACACATCAGAAATTTCCAAATGACAGTGATAGGTCAGGCCTAACAGAAAGTAAAACACTACAGTGAATGATATAAATGGTGAAATTCTACATCAAAATGAAAGATATCAAAAGAAAACTATTCTGGCTTTTATACTGGCTTTTGCCGGTACAGATAATGACATCTGTTGAGTACTTGAATCACATAAAATAAGCCAAGTTTTTCATATATAAGTGAGGGGAAACCACATTCCAGTGTTCACCTTATATTAAGTATTCCATTTTGTACATAATTAATAATACAACCCCAGTGCCCTTTTTAAGGAGTCCCTGCAACCTCAAGGCTGCACTCCATTCCCGTGGAGTGAGAAATTCCTCAACATTACTGTACTCCTTTCCATCCATTAACAATGATACAATCTTGCTTAAGGTGACTTTATCCATTAATGATACAGCGAAACATATATGTTGTGATATGTACCAATATTCAGTATTCAACTATCATAAAGCAAACTAAATATAAAATGATAACTAAAGATACTCTGTATTCCACTGCATTGTAATCTAAGTGAATCTTTTAAGTGCCTTAGAAGACACCTTAATATCGATAATGATATCCTTATATGGGATCTACATACCTCACATATGAGTTCGAACATGAGTCATAAGCCTGTCTTTTCGATTGGATCGGAAAGAACAATATGGACAAGAAAAACGTTTCTCTCCAGAGTGAATACGAATGTGCTTTGTTAAATTTGACTTATCACTAGTCTGGTATGAGCATTCTTGACATGAGAAAGGCTTTTCCCCAGTATGAGTACGATAATGTTTTGTAAAATGAGATGGTTTGGAACAGGTGTAGTTGCATTCTGGACACTGATATCTTTCCATTCTGCTGTTGGTGAGGTTCTTCTCAGTGCTTGAGGCTCCTACCTTGCCAGCTATTTGGCTGTCATTATCCTGCCATACCTGTAGGAAAGGTGTGTCTTATTCAGTTTATGACTATACTAAGTGATATTAGAAATAATTATCAATAATCATACTAACAATTATGTATGAAAAGAAATATAAGTTATACACTAAAAGATCATTCAGTTTTTCTATCCTAACTCTCACATGAAAAGCAAAGTGCCACATGCAGAGTCTTCCTCAGACATTTTTGATCTTCCTGTATCTCTGAGTATTCAGGTGCTGAGCACCTGATTTCACTGAATAAGTCAAAAGACAAATATATCTGAGAGGAAAAGATATCCAAAATTGGAGCATCTAGAAATATAAGGATAAAGTTACAATAACAAGGGAG
>JAUUDZ010315379.1:2412-16292 GCA_032361705.1 Panulirus versicolor | reverse complement strand
TGTGCGTGTGTGGGCGTTTATGTATATACATGTGTATGTGGGTGGGTTGGGCCATTCTTTCGTCTGTTTCCTTTTGCAACCTTGCTAAAGTGGGAGACAGCGACTAAGTATAATCAATAAATAGAATACTTGCATACATATTTTCATACTTGATTGCTGTTTCCTGCATTATTGAGGTAGTGCCAGGAACAGACAAAGGATTCCCACATCTGCTTACATCCATTCTCTAGCTGTCATGTTGTATAACGCACTGAATAACAGCTCCCTATCCCCACATCCAGGCCCCACAGAATTTAAGTATGGTTTACCCTGGATGCTTCACATACCTTGTTTCAGACCATTGACCCCATTATACCACATAGTTCCAATATATTTAGTCTTCTACAGTTATTTTAAGCCATCATCCTTCTTAAGGAACATTTTTTGCAGTTAACATTTCAGGAATTTGAATCATGCTTGTTCATTCCTTTTGTTTTTCGTAACATTACTTAACTTTTACACAGTTGTCAAGTTCTCTGATTACTGTTGAACACTTTTATATGTTGAATACAGGAGCCAGTATAATAGATAGATATTAGCCCTTTCTGAGAGTTAGATGTATTTGAAACACAGTGACACAACTATTATTCCGTAAATTTCTTCATTGCTTGCAATTCTTTATTACTATTGTACATTTAATGATTACATAAATCTTATTTTTTTATAAAATGTGTAAATACTAAAAGTAGTGTATTGGATCATGATTGTAAATACATCCAGAACACTGTTTTCACACCAAAATTACCTTCTCTTTTTATAGTGTATAAAGACATTTGTTTTATGAACAGTATGTTGCACTCTTTGCTCAGTAAGACTCAGCTTCATCAGTGTGTTAGGTGAAGCTGTGTGTGGCAAATGCTGTGGTCACACTCATCTTCCAGATTAGTTTATCACCTTACTCATTAGTGGATGTAATGTGAAGAATAACTGATTTTTTCATGTGGATTTTTAAAAGACTTGTTCTGTAACATGATAGAATCAGCATTTCCCATCTCTGGATTTGGCTTACAGTAACTAATTTGGTCATAATTGATAATACTAATGATAGTAATGTTGTTTTCATATTTACTGGATCATGTAACAACTCTTTTTACCACCTTGAACTAAAGAGACATCTTTGAATGTTCCGTGAGTGACTTGATGTTGTCTCCTTTAACACAGCGATTGGTGCAACTTTAACATAATGAAAGGTGGTTAACTTGCATGCACTCCTAAGTGTTTTAACACACATCAAATCCCATTGAAGCTAAGTTCTTATGACTGGAGAACTAAGAAGATTCACTGATTCCTTCACAGATCCAGAATGAATCATACAGCCAGTAAAAGTACATAGTTACTTTAGTTACATTTTTCTCCTACTTGAGTTTGTTGTGTGATAAGTACTCATCACACTTTGAAGTTTATGTGATAAGGAAAAGCCTTAAAAACAAGATGATAGAAATATTAAACACATATTTTTTGCTGGTTTGCATTTAGTTACCGAAATAGTCTGACATTGATTTCATTGGTACTGACCTTCCATTTTGGGAAATGTGATGTTCAGGCTAGTAAGATTCCCGTCAGCAATATTGCCAGCTAGATTGATGTTGACAGAACAGTAACCAGAGAGACTTGGTTTTAACAGGACCATTTTAATCCGATTCCTGTTTGCAACTGCCATGCTGTCAGTCTCAGAAATCAAACCAGTAAGACATATGCATTTGGTATTAAGCTATTGACATTTCTTTGAATGCAGAGTATAGTTTTATCTCATTATGTGTGTAAAGCAGTGTCCATTTCCATCTTTGTTATTCTTTTGAATGCAGAGTGACTAGATAGAAGAAGGAACATCTGATCTTGCGATTAGAACTATATTTTGTTTGCAAGAATTATCCATCATTTAAAAGACAGATTACATTATTGAGAATTTTCAGATTTACTTTTTTTTGATAGGGATAAAGCTCTTTCTTTCCATTGTTCTTTACATTGTATTGAAAGAATATTTGTTTTGTTGGAGTATCTCTAAAATGCACTGTAATTGACTAGGATATATCTGTTAGTGCAGATCTTTTTCTTGAACAGGGTTATGTTTAATTTGTTTTTATTTTTCATGAACTACCATGAGTTCAGTTTATGATATGCTAATTCTTTAATTGATGTTATTTTTCTCTACTCAAGCTTCATTCTGAATAAGAATGTCAAATGTAGCCATTTCTTAGAAAATTCTGTGGACTGTATTGCATGGAAGAAGTATGTTGTTTACTTCAGACTGTACTCAGTATACATTTCATTATGGATGGGTTTCTCTCGTGGATATGTATAATATATAAGAGTAGTGTATCTTGATGTACATATTATAGAAATATATATCACAAGCATGGTGCAAATTGAGTGTCTGCTCCACTTCTCACTTACAAAATTTTTGTGTGATTAAAGGAGCTATTTTGAGTTGTGGGTTTCAGGTGAACATGGCTTACTTGGAGCTGACACAGTTATAAATTCAAGAAATAAAACTATGGCAATGAGTGCTGTCAAAACATATTCTGGTATTGCTCAGGGTGTATCTACACTCCCTCGCTGAATTTAGAGATCCATATAACATGTACAAGAGTTATACTTAAGTTTACTCTTACTATGAAGAGGTTATATACAACCCAACATTACCCTGAGTGTATGATTTGAGTTAAGGCTTCCAAAACTGATTGCCTAAGCTGAGAATAATCTGTGATGTCATCATCTAGCATGTACAGCATTTAGCTTTTTAGCACAAAACATTGCCTTTTTGCAGCTGTCCATTCAAGATTATCATACATGAGATAATCTATGTTTGAGTCAAGTGATTTGTTTGCAGGACTTGATTCTGAAAATCTTACCTTGCAGCTCAATAAACATTAAATTTATTTATCATGTTTTAGAAGGATATGCCAGTAAGATTATTATTAGCCTTACTTATGTACATTTTTTGTGATAATCTTCCAAAGCTGTTTTATGATTTGTCCAAAAATTGTAAGAGAGGTTAAGATTGATAATTAAGCAAATGTTTATATATTGTGAGAATATTGTAGACTCAGCCTCTCCCTGTGAATAAATGTTATAAAGTTTGTCATAATATTTTGTTCATTTTTGTTTCATTAATTCATAGATGATTACTGAACACATATATTGGATATGCTTGATGCAATTACTTATTTGTACGTATATCCATTTGTGGTGCCCCATCTCTTAAACTTTTTTTCATACTGGATCACCATTTCCTGCATTAGCAAGGTAGTGCCAGGAATGGACAAAGAAAAGCCACATCCACTCGCATCCATTTTGTAGCTGTCATGTGTAATGCACCAAAACTACAGTTCCCCATATGCAAACAGCCCCCACAGACCTTTTCATGGTTTACCCCAGACACTTCATTGATAGCACATCAACCCCAGTATACTTCATCATTCCATTTCACTCTACCCTGTGCTTACCTTTCACCCCCATGCATGTTTAGCCCCTAATCACTCAAAATCTTTTACACTCCATCCATCCATCTGCAGTTTGATTTGCTCATGTTCCTTGTTCCCTCTCTATCAACCTTTCTTCACTCATTCTCTGTAAATGTCCAAACCATTTCAGCACACCCTTTCTAGCTCTCTAACCACACTCTTTTTATTACCACACCTATTTCTTACCCTTTCATTACCTACGTGATCAAACCACCTCACTTCACTCCTCAAATATTTCATTTCCAACGCATCCACCATCCTTTATACAGTCTTATCTAAAGCCTATGCCTCACACCCCTATAATATGACTGGTACTATTATACCTTCAAGCATAGCCATTTTTGCCCTTTCTCTCTTTCCACACATTCTTCAGTGCTTCCAGAACCTTCTCTGCCTCACCTATTCTGTGACTCACTTCTGCTTCCATGATTCCATGTTCATCCCCAGGTATCTAAAACACTTCAATTCTTCCAACTTTTCTCCATTCAAACTCACACCCCAACTAACCTGTTCCTCTACCCTGCTAAACTTGATAACCTTGTTTTTATTCACATTTACTCTCAACTTCCTCCTTTCATGCACTCTTCCAAACACAGTCACCAACTTCTGCAGTTTCTCACTCAAGTATGCCACCAGTGCTGTATCATCAGTAAATAACAACTGACTCATTTCCCCCACAAACTATATACTCACTCCTCTCCCCAAGACTCTTGCATTTACCTCCCTCACCACCCTATCCATAAACAAATTAAACAACTATGGTGACACACACCCCTGCTGTAAACCAACCTTCATTTGGAACAATTCATTCTCCTCTCCTTCTACTCATACACATGCCTTATACCCTTGATAAAAACTTCTGTGCTTCCAGCAGCTTCTTCCCACACTGTTTTTCTGAAGACATTCCAAAAGGCTTTTCTATCAATCATATTGTATGCTTTACCAGATCCATTAATGCCACATACAAATCCACCTGTTCTTCTAAGTATTTCTTACTCACATATTTCAAAGCAAACACCTGATCCACACATGCTTTACCACCTCTGAAACCACAGTGCTCCTTCCCAGGTTGATGCTCTGTACATGCCTTTACCCTCTCAATCAGTACCCTCCCCTACACCTTACCTGGTACATTCAACAAACTTATACCTCTGTTGTTTTAACACACATGTATCCCCTTTGCCTATACACATTGACACTATACATGCATTCTACCAGTTTTTAAGCACTTCACCGTAATCCATACTTTCACTGAAAATCCCCACCAACCAGTCAACAACACAGGTATCCCCTTTCTTGACATATTCTACAGCTATACCATCCACTCTAGCTGCCATACCACATTTCATCTTATGTAGAGCTTAAACCACTTCTCTTTTCACCAAACAACTCTCCATGACTCTCTCACTTCGCATACCACCCCAACCAAAATACCATACATCTGACACCCTAAAACACCATACATCTGCCACCCTTTCATCAAACACATTCAGCAGTCCTTCAGAATAATCACTCTATCTCCTCACTTCATCACTATAAAGCACCACTTCCTCTCTTGCCCCCTTCACCATTGTTCCTATTTGTTCTATTGTTTTTTGCATGTTATTTACATCTCTCCAAAACATCTTATTCTCTCTTATTTTCCCTAAAGTTTATTGACACTTGCTCACCTTAACTTTCACTTACCCTCTTTTTCAACCCCTGCACCTTACTCTTGACTTTATAAACTTGAATATACCATCTGCAATTATGGTTTTATCCCTTACCTTATTTCATTCATCCTCAGCTCCTTTACTAAACATTCATAAGAGAATCAAGTCCTTCTGCTTCGTTATTAATGTACATCATTGTTAGTAGTCACCCTCAGAACACTGTGGTGAGCAGCTTTTCTGATATGTATCATTTCTTTCCTTTTTTCCTGTAGTAGAATGAATTTTGGTCTTCATAGGAGAATCTACACATGGCAAAATTCCCTTCCATACTGTTAGATGTGAGAGGAATAGGTAGTGTTAAGGCTCTTGGCTGTGGTTTAGTAGTTGTGGTAAGTGTTGCTTCTTTACTCTAATATTGACTGTGACAGAAAAAGAAAAGGGTTAACAAAACAACCCTCTACCTTCTCTTGTGTTTCCCAAACTATAACCTGGCACAATTTAAAACAGGTTTTTCACTTCCTCTTTCCCATTCATAATCCTTTCTATACTGGCCTTCATTTGGACTTTTGTCCATGATTGGAGCTTCCAACTTGAAAAGAAAAACATCACCTTACAAATGTGTTGACAATACTCATACCAATGTAGACTTAACACTGATGTAAGGATGACTATAGTCTTCCTCCTCCTGTTGTGAAATTTTTAAAATTCTTTGATTTTGTATTCTTCATTAATATTTCCCATTTATCTAGACTTTTAATTATATCAGCAGTAATAACCTCACAGTTGATAAGTTTGTGTAGTAGCACATACATGCATACATTTGCCTAAGTCCCACATTAGGAGAGTAGGAAAGGATACAGACTCTTCAGGCAAATCTCAGAATAGCTTTCAAGTATATGGATTAGGAAATATTTAAAAAGTTACATATCCTACATAAGGCCAGAACTAGAATATATATAATGTATGTTTCAAGTTAAGTCACCACGCCTAAATAACGTAAGAACATAGAACTAACAGAAAAGGCCCAAAGGAGAGCAACAAAGGTGGTATCAGAATTTAGAGAGCTAATTTACAGGGAAAGGATAAAAGCTTTAAATTTGCCCATCTTAGGAGAGAAGAGTGAAGGGCCATCTGATTACAACTTTTAAGCAAGATACTTATTAAAATTGGAGAAAAAAAAAGTACTTTTATAGTAAGAAAGTGGAGGATGAGTGAAATAGAATGATTGAGAACCTAGTTGGTGAAGTAGGTAGTAGTTGGAAGGCAGCCACCAACCAGGGAGGTATATTATGGCATAACCTGCTTGGATATTAGGAGGGTTAGTAACAGCTGTGTAGTGAGCCAACACCTCCGTGTTTGTCAAGTTGCAATCCTCTGACTCAGGTAGCTTTCTTTTCTTGCTTCCTCACCTACACATGGACTACTGGCATTCTTTCAACAAATACACAATCTCTCCTTGTCACACACATCATTTGACAATGTTTGACTCACACACTCATTCTTCATAGCTCTAGATTTTTCCACAGTGAGCACCATGCCCTAGCCTTACCTTTTGGCAAACTTGTAGGAGCAGTAGATAGAAGCAGTAGGTAGGAACATTAGACAGGAGCATTAGGTAGAAGTAATTGGTTGGAATATTAGGTGGGAGCATTAGGTACAAGTAGTAAGTTAGAACATTAGGTAGACACATTAGGTAGAAGTACTTAGAAGCCTCTGAAAACAATGTGAAAACACTGTGCTAGAGATGCCCTCTGCCAGTGGCCTGTTAAGGGAGAGTCAGTAAGGGATGAGAAGCATCATTGGAGTTCACCAATTATAGAGACTCTTAACTGTGGCCACCCTCTTAAGGGTGAGACCACTGAATAGCCTTAGAAGTTCCAATGCTTAGCTTATAAGCCTAAATTTTATAATCCAAGCCAATCCTCTTGAGGGAGTTCCCAATGGGAATAGGTATCAGATAAATAGTTAGACAGATAGAGAACATGGCTAATCCAGACAACATACATTTATTTAAGAAGTGTGATAAAAGGGAATGTTCAGGAGATAGGAGCCCCATAAGTGTAAAACTCCCTCCACATACAGTAAAACTATGTAATTACTCCTGGGCAGGTAGGTGCCTGCAATAATACACAGGTTTATATTCACAGCCAGATACATTACATTAAAAAGCATATGAATTCCAGATATATGGCTCTTTGACTCAGCCCTTTCATCTGCAACTCGAATAAGTTACAAAAATTTCAATTGTGGTTTTTAAATTTATAAAATAAGTATTAGGGAAAATTAAAAAGTTGTACTTCAGTATAAACATACTTTATAGCTTTTCCTTGTCTTCCCCTATGGAGAAAACACTGATTTAAAAGGGAAAAATATTTTTCTTTTCATCTTAGAAGCTCCAGTTAGAAACAAAAGTTACCATTGAAGCCAGGCCTTTATTGAAAGTAAGGTTAATGAAAAAGAAAAAGAAGAGTCATGGAAAAGTATTCATAAATTTTAGAGGAAGTGGAAAGCCTGTCTTTCACAGTGTGCCACGTCATAGTTATTGGGAAAGTCGTGAGAGGGTAAAGGGTCCCAAAGCTTCATGGTGTTGGGAAAGAAACAGTTATCAAAATTACCCACCCCTGAGTTGCCAACAGCAGGTTCCCATGTAATACTTGGTCTAGACAGAGATTGGGGCATGCAAGTAGCCACCTCTTGGGAGCAAAAACCAAAGTAATACCTATAGAAGGAAAGCAAGCCAACAGCCAACAATGTGCAATATGGCAAGCGAGTCACGTTTTGAAGTTAGCCAGGGAGAGTTTTCAAGTCAGACTGCTTTTGAATCAACTCTGCCGAGTAAGGATGCAGAGGTACAGCCACTCAATAAGTAAGAGCAGTACTCCATACAAGGATGAACCATTCCTTTGTACGATAGGAGCATCTGTTAAAAAAAAATATCAATATCTAAAAAGAACTCCCAGTTTCTTAAAGGCTGACTTAGCTATTTCCATAATGTGGGGTTTCCAAGGTAGAGTTGATATTACAGTAATAACAACTATGTTTATTGAGTCAAGAGGTGGAATTACATAACTGGCAAAGGTAACAGGAAAGTGTGAGGAATTCTTTATAAAGAGATGGGTAGAAACAACATCAGGGAAGCATTAAACTTAATCAAAGTTTGTCTACTCCACTGAGATAGCCTGTCCAAGTCTGAGTTCATTAAGAAAGTTGTGTCAAGATGAGATGCAGATCGGATAAGAAAAGAAGGTGCAAAATTGAAGGGTGTGGACAAATGCAGTGTTGAGTCCCGAGCATATGAGTGCACTTGGTTATTTGGGGAAGAGGAGAAAGTGTAGATAATGAGAAAAAGTGTAAAAGACAGTACAAAACCACAACAGACATCACTGTTGATGGAGAAAGGGGAAAAGGCTGATCCATCAACAACCACAGAGCTAGATCAGCCAGAAAGGACACTGGACATGAAGGAGTAAATTGAGGGAGCGAAGCCAAAAGAGGGGAGCTTAGAGATGAGACCCCGATGTCATACTCTGTCAAAAGCTTTGAATATGTAAAGGGCAACTACAGAGGATTCCCCAAAGCCTTTCAGGGATGATGACCAGACATTAGCAAGACATTAAAGAATATACCCAGTGAACCTAACCTTCACCCATTAAAGGTGGGAGATGTTACCTAACGTTCGTACAGTAGAAGCCGGGCAACATTGCATAACGTTGGGCTATTTTGCTTCATAATTGTTTTTTGAATATTGGCAATGTGGCATCACTGTCATCTACTATCATGACCTCTGTTTACCCATTCCTATAAACAGCTACCCTCGTTCACCTACCCACAGTCATAGCCAGTATTAGCTGTTATCTATTGTTTGTACAGTAGTAGACGGGCAACATTACATAATGTTGGACCCTTTTGCATCGTAATAGTATGGTGAATTGGGTGATGTGGCATCTCTGATACGTAAATAGATGTACACAGCAGTTGTAAATAAATGCATAATGATAAGTCTTATGTAAAACAGAAGTGATCACAGAATCCCTTGACCAACATCCCAGGCACACCTGATAAGCAGCCCAGTCCCGTGCTACTCCCCTCCTCCCACAGTATCACATAAGTAGCACATCTTACCTTCGTTTTCATCCAATTTTGTCTATCCATGTATGTAATGGCTTATTTCTTGATACTTTATTATTCCTAAAATATGCTGCCTTACACAGATGTACAACAAACGTTGTCTGCCTTTAATGGGTTAAGGATCAGAGAGATGTGAAATTCAAAATATCTGAGGATATGGGAGTTGAGGAGGGATTCAAGAACTTTGGAAATGGTAGATGTCAAAGTAACAGGATGAGAGTTAGAGGGGTTAAAACTCACCCTTCTTAGGGATGAGATGTACTAACAAATGCTTCCAAGAAGGAAAAGTTCTGGTTTTTAAACAGAAATGGAAAAAACAAGCAAGCATTAGTGCAAGTTCAGAGGAACATTATTTCAGTACACAGGGATGGATGCCATCAGAACCACAGGCCTTGCTTGTGCCCAGAGAGAGAAGCAACTTTTGGAGAGATTGAAAAGAGATTACTTGGAGGGACAAAGGATTAGTAAGAGGAGCATCAGGTGTTGAAGAAATGTCAGAGTCATCCAAGGTAGAGTTACAAGAGAAATGTGTACCAAAGAGAGTTGCTTAGTCTACAGGACAGACAGCTATAAATACTGCCAGAACACAAAAGTGAAGGACAGGTAGAGAGGCATAAGTTGTTAGCAATGCCCTTAGCTAAAGACCAGAAAACCTATTGGTGGAAGACAATAAGGGGTTATCGCACATTCTTCGAATAAAGGAATGCTTTGCCTCACAGATAAGATACTTGCAATGATTACAAGAGGTGATAAATGCTGAGTGGGAGTCAAAGGAAGGAGAGTTCTTCCAAGCTTGAGATGACTGACCCTTCTCTGAATAGACTCAGAACAAGAATGGTGGAACCATGGACTGAAAGAAGAGGTTGTCTTGGAGGATGATGGGATAAATGCTTCCATTCCTGCAACAATAACCTCTGCTATGCATTTGGCAGAAACAGTGGCATCACCATATGAGAGATAGCAATCTAACCAAGGAAAATATAAAAAAAGAAGTAGATTCTTCCAGTCAGCTCTGTTGAACTGTCAATATTAACATTTAGAAAGGGATGCTGGAGGGGGTGGGGCCATTAAAAGAGATACTTTTATAAGAGTTTTGTCAGATGAACCAACTGGGGGCTAGACTGTGTAGTTACAATGCAAAGGATTAGAGGTGAAAAACTGATCCAGAATATTAATAGAATGGTCAGAGTGGTAAGGAGATAATGTTCTGTAGTTCACTGAAAATAAGGAGCATGAAGGCTTCAATCCCCACATCATCCACACTACAATGTTTCTTGTTTCTGGTTGACAAGTGTGTGGTGAATCTGATTAAGATATACACCAAGTCCTTGCCATATGTGGTATTACCATATGTGATTTTGCTATCATGCAAGGAACCTACCTCTACCAGTTTCTCTTTTATGCAGTCAAAATTGGTTACTATGCTGGTGTGTGTGGTAGAAAGTGTGCCAAAACTTCAGTGAAGGTTGGCAGGTGGAGTAAACATGGGTCCTGGGAGGAGCATGTCAAGTTTCCGCCAGCGGGTCAGTCTTACAGTTAGCACTATTGCGCACAGATCAGTGCTACTTGTGTGCTTTTCCTGTTACCCTCTGTGTCTGTGTTTGTTAATAAGGAATCCAAACATCCAGCAACATCTTCCCCTATCCCAGAATCAGCATTTAAATGGAAAAGAAACTCTTTGACCATATAAATGACGCTAAAAATCTTTAGGACATCTTGATGCTAGTGAAGGGACGGACATCAGTGCTATAGTGTGCTTACAACCCAGGTGAATCTAAAATCCACAACATGAAGAGTGTGAAGAACATTTGAAGTGCTGTGGCCCACTCTACTGCAATGTCTGCCCAGGCAACCACAAGGGTTAGAAATCCACTAATATAGAAGATGGAGAAAATACTTTCGTTATACATACAGCTAGAGACAAAGGAGAAAGCTCAATAGATTTAAGAGCATCTATGTAAAGAAGACAATGTAGCTGAACCAGAGCCTTTCCATAAAAGGAAAGGATGGCTAAATAAGTTTATTCTATGTCAGAAGCTACATTAAGTGGTTACAGGACAATCCACCAGTGATGACCACAAAGCTGCTGCAAATATCCCATTTTCTTCTGTGCCTTTACTGATTTGCTACAGGTGATTTCTCTTTGTGCTAGGTCTTTGCAGAACATAACCCCTACATAAAGCAGGAATATCCCAGTTGATGTTTGCTTTCAAAAACTACACAGAGATGAAACTAGCAGCCTACTACCAAAATTGAATTAAATATTACGAATCTCAGTCACCCAAAAACAACTCAACAAAGAAAGTGCATGTACATCATTTCATTGCAATGCCAGATTAATACACCCATTATGGTAGTAATTTTTACAATGAAATAAACAATTTCTAAAGTATTAGTATTCAAATTATTGATAAAAATAAAATGATTTCATTTTTTCATGTAAACAGAGTTCTGCATAAGTAAATATGTATACTTATAGATAATGAGTATATGTGAAAAACATGAATATGAAAAAAAGTATGTGTACGTCTTACCCTCCATACCTAATCCATAAACTAAGATTCCCCTAGTCAAGAGCCATATCTTTTATAACATCATCCACCACCAGGTCATCAAAATGGTTTCTTCATCTATCCTTCTATCCTTGTAGAACATACTAACTTTTCTCACACCCTTTATACCAGAGGCTGTTTCTTTCCAATAAGGTTTCTGGTTTTCCTTTTTTTAGTAAAAGACACATGAAAAATACAAAAACTAACCTGTTATCAATCTGCTCCTTTCTAGCCATATAAAAATTTGCATCATCTAAATCCAGTGGTGTAGCCTGGTGTGGAGATCTGAAGACATCAGACACAGGAGCATACAAAGCATCCCAAAAGTATAAAGCAAATAAGGTGTTCACTGTAGTTCCTTCCCTGTGCAGACCTGTTGACATAATGGTATCGGACATATTAATATGAAAATAATGATTTCTAACATTATAATGTGAATGTACATATTTCTGGTGTTTAGGACTTCGTGTAAATTACATGGCTTCTACTGAGAAAACAACTCATTATAACATTCTGATAGGTTTTTACAAATCATTTTTCTGCTCCCCACTCCCACATAGATGATGGGGAAGAGGGGTTGTGAACCCTCCATGAACATGCCACTTGTTCTAAACTATCATCTCACAAAATCTAATTGAAACTGGCCCAGTGATCTAAGAGCATTACATAACAGACAGATGCCATGAATGTGAAACTCCCTCCCCAAACAATGCAAATAGGTAATTACACTAAATAAGGCCAAAACTAGGATAAGTCTCTCCAGCTTGGTCACTGAACCTAAAGGAACACAGGGAGTTAAATGAGGGTAACAAAGATGATGCCAGAATTAAGAGAGTTCAGTTGCAGAGAGAGGCTGAAAGCTTTGAATTTGCCCAGCTTGGAAGAGAAAGGACTGAAAGGTAACCTGATCACAACATTTAAGTCTTAAAACAGATCAATTATACGGATAATGAACAGTTCTTCACAAAATGTAGGGATAGAGCAACCAGACGAAATTATATCAAAGCAAGCAAGAAACTTGTTACAAATGATGTAGAAAGTAATTTTATTCAATATGAATGGTGGATGAATGGAATAAAATGACCGAGGAAATAGTTAATGCATAAGGCATACATAAATCTAAAAACAAAAAGTTGCATGATAGACAATGTTCAAAGATACTGGGGCTCCAAGAATGTAAAACTCTATTCCTGTATGGAACAAATTAGTAATTATAAACACGTAATTACACTTTTGTGCTATATATGGTACATATATGCAATAAGCGATTAGATCAGTTTTTAAACTTAGGACCTGTCCACCCCAATTCTTCCTTGGAGTCCTCCCCAGGACTTCCTTCAGTCTTCTCTAGGTCTTCCCCAGATTCTCCCCAGTTCCACCTCAAGTCTTCACATGCACATTTTAAATGCTACATTGGGTACTGAAAATAGTCCATGGCAGTCTTAACCTGCATTTCACACAAACAACAAACTGGAATATCTTGACCCCTTCCCCAGACATGATGAAGGATTGAGGGAGTTGTGGGACCTACATTAATGTTCCCTTATTACAAACTACCATCCCAGAAAATTTAGATGAGGATGGCCCAGTCACCTAAGAGTAATTTGGACACAGACATAGACTTTTGAGCTTTGCATACATAGATGAAAAGCTGGCTGTAGATGCCTATGCTGTGGAGAAGTAAACCTAGTAGTACTTATGACTCAGTAATGATCATGAAGGCCTAGCTGTTCTACAAGAGGAAGCTGAGATGCTGTTGAAACTGACAGCAGCTGGAGAAGATAACATTTCTTGTATGCCATGTGTAAATTTCTTCCAGTAATGGTAAAGCATTTTACATGGATATGCAACAAAATGCTCTTTTAAGGAAACATAATTGATTCTCTAGTTATCATTTACCAATAACTGCAGAAGTCCACAAAATCATATAGTTGGCCTAAAATCAGATAATGCTACTGTGAAACCCTTCCCCTGCAAGGTAACTTTCCAAAAAATAGAATTTAGTACGAGGAGATTAGTAGGGGATGTCTTACATTTGTCCTGAT
>JAUUDZ010315268.1:0-16292 GCA_032361705.1 Panulirus versicolor | reverse complement strand
GGGTGGGTTGGGCCATTCTTTCGTCTGTTTCCTTGTGCTACCTCGCTAACGCGGGAGACAGCGACAAAGCAAAATAATAATAAAAAATAAAATACATTAGTTAATCTTTCTAGTTTAGCTGGCTCTCATTCTGTAAAAGAAAAAAAGACAAATAGGTATGAAAGAAAGAAAGAAGTGCTAAAAGCAGAAAGTTGAAGGAGTCAAATAATATATGTTCTGCCAGTAGAAGAACCTGAGAGATATCAATAAAACAGTACATGGTGGGGTTGAGTTGATGTGGAGGCACTTAGAAATATATATTATCAAAAGATGGTACTGAGGTGTGCAATAACATAGGAATAATAGGGAAGAGTAATGAAAGCAGTGGAATAATGATTTTTGGGAAAAGATTAAAAACTGGAGCAAGCTCAATTTCGCTAAAAACCTGTGATGAAGACAGGGTAATAAATGTTGAAAGCAGAGGGATGAAAATGGTGGTGTACAGATTTAAGAAAACCGACTGATGAGGAAATGAGTTTTTGGAAAAAGCTGAATCCCTGAACATAAGATGAAGATAGGACAATAAGTGTTGAAAATAAAAGGTAAAATTGTTGGTGCCTAAGAATATAATGATCTTGGATGAATATGTGAAAATCAGAGGGAAAATAACAAACTGTATGGGAAGGCCATGAACATACAAGGAAGGTTTGCAGTAAAACACAGCAGGTGAACTGGAAAAGTTTGGAAAACTATCTGTATTAAAGCTTACACAGGAAACTTACTGGCCTGTACCTTGTAAAGGTACCATTTTTTATTTCTATTTGGTTAATGTAACTTCAATAATAGAAATATTCACTCTATTTGTTTATCTACCAACCATCATTACTTCATTATTAATTTCTTACGAGAGTCTGTTGTTTTGGCATTTGTGATATCAGAAAGTTCAAACAAGTTTTAAGTGAGAATCAGATGGAAAATAAAAAAACTGTGTGGGCAAGAGAAGAACAGAGAAGACCAGTCTATGTGACAAACAGGTAAAAGAGCTTTTCCCTGAATTGGTAGGAAACCTTTTCTGCTCCAAGTTTTAGACAATTATTTCTGGCTAAAAGGTCCCTCAGTATTTCAAACTGTTTAAATATTAGATACAAAAAATTGATTTTTCTTAAGTTGCTTCTATACAAGGAAGAGTGTAAATTCCTTGTTTCTCGAGTACATATACTGAAAGCACAAAGAAGAGAGTTTAACCACAAAAAGATGGACATGCAGCAAGTGAGTTGTTTATGGCAAAAAGCTTAACAGATAAAAATGCCACTGAAGTAATTTTCGATCATGTTCGATGGAGTCTTTTTCTCTGTGAGGGGTGGAGCTGTGAGTGGAGACATTAGTTTCACTTGATTAATCAAATCAATGTGCACTTAAATTAGTGTGGATATGTATTTCCATTTTTAACACAACTGAAATAAGATGGGGATGTGCAACTGAAATAAAGATGGGGATGTGTATATAAAAGAATATGTTGTAAGCATGTGACCTACCATGTGTGAATATTAAAAAAAAGAAGTATCCACTCTCCTACACGTATACGCTCATAATGTATATATATACAAACATATATAAACACATACATATATACACATATGTACATATTCATACCTGTTTGCCTTTAACCATTTCCCAGTGCCACTCCACCCTACAGGAAAGAGCATCGCCACCCCCTGCATTAGCGAGGTAGCACCAGGAAACGTTGGGAGAAAGGCCACATCCACTCAAATCCACTCTCTAGCTGTCATGTGTAATGCACTGAAACCACAGCTCCCTATCACACTCAGGCCCCACAGACCTTTCCATGATCCACTCATATACACTCAGTAACAGGGACATGATAGATTCCTTTGAAATGAGAAGTTCTTTGGCAAGGCTGTAGTTATGTCAAGAGACAACAATTCAGGTTTGCTAAAGTTGACCTTTTGCCTGCAGTGTAATCTCAAGCAGGTGGAATCCTGTACCACCAATGTTTTTACATGTATATATGATATTTAAACAAAGTTAAGAAAAAGATTAATCAAAGAAGGAATACTGGTCAATTTTATATTAAGTATTCAGAAATTAAAAAAAGCCTGAACTTGAAATTGTTATATAAAACTTCCAAGAGTTCTGCCTTGTTTAATCTTAAGATGTTCCTCATGTAATCACCCTTATTTATCTATCATTAAGCAATTCCTAGAGTTCTGCCTTGTTTAATCTTAAGATGTTCCTCATGTAATCAGCCTTATTTATCTATCAATAAGCAATGTGCATACCCTGGAGGTTTTACGGTCGAGGTAGAACTGATGCTGTGCGATCGCCATGGACCAGATTGCCTTGCAGAGCGCTTGGGTCTCTGCAAACCAAACGTAAACACTAACGTTGCCAGGGCCAAATGTTCTTCTTGACACTGACACTCTGTAAGGTGAAAGTTATGAAAAATAAGAAAGTGCATAATCAATGCAAAATAGGGCAAAAAAAAAAATGAGTGCATGAGACTTTTCTGAGCTATAATGGTATGGCTCAGGACACCAATTCTCATAACACCCTCTTATAAGCTGGAACAAAGCACTGAATGGAAAATTGAAGCTTCAGGTGAGCGACTGAAGCACAATCATTTTCCCAAAATCTGCTGATGGATGGCTTGACTATGCTCCAAACCTTCCCTCCCAGATAAGCAACAGATCTTTTTTTTAAAGTACACAAGAGCCACATGAGATGCTAAATGCTTCCTATGTTTGCCCTGTCTAAACTGAGATGTGAATCTTACACTTTCAACCAATTTTCAAGCCCACACAGCAATTTAAAGGCACAGGTTCATTTTGGAAAGATTCTTTTTATGATTAAAGTGGAGGCAACTTTATCACTGTCTGCCTAAGCAACAGTGCCTACAACATAGTAAAGTATTAAGGCACCTAACATGATTGATGTAAGCTGTTGCCCAAATCTGTTTTTTAAAAAAAAATAGTTATGGATATTAGGGATCATTGGAAAGAAATACATAACCTTCAACATATGAGCAGAAAAAAAAAATGTATTGAGGAGACTTTTCAGTTCTGAAAGATAAATCATTTGATCAAGGTGTAACTACAGTACTGAGATATTATAATCATTCAAGGATAAAGTAATATATAAACTGGATAAACTCTGAACTTCAGCCACTTAATGCAAAAGAATTTAACTTTGCAAGAACTTCATTGAAGATTAATCTAGGAGTGGTTTTGTTTAAATAAAGAATTAAAATTAGAAGTATCTTTCATAAACAGGGTAAAACCAAAGTCAGTTTATACTTGGAGGCATCTTACAATTTCTTTTAAAGGACATAACATGATTCAAGAGAACATCACATTGTAAGAATTCAAATACTATTCCTTGACTGTTTATCAAAAATATGGGTGTTATAAATATGCACTGTACAATGAGAAAGATGAGCAGATTATAGATGTTCGACGTAGGCAACTAAAGAAACTGAGGAAGTGGATCTAGAGAAGCTCACTGTAATGGGTAATCATAATGGACAGGTTATAGACAGACCAGAAGTGATAGGTATGTAAGGGGGATCTGATGAAAATGATAATGATGAAAGGACAAATGGACTATATGCATGTGTGCAGAAATGCTGGAAAAAATACTTTCATGACTAAACAGTATTGGTAAAGAGAAGGAAAGGTAGAAATAATGATATCTGATATATTGTTGATAAGGAAGAATATGAGATCTAGTTAGTGACTTACCAGACCATGAACGAAAAAGCAAGGATACAAAATCTGATGTAGATGAGTGGAGGTAACAGAGAACTTCTTTAATAAGGAAGCAGTGGTGGAATGAAGATTTATAGAAGATGAACCTCTGCAAGGTAGAGTTTCATGCTGCTGACTCTGATGCACCCACAAATTGCCTGGATTGAAGACCACAAAAGTTTGATTCCAAGTCGTGTTAGTCAGTCCACAGTTAACCCAGATGTTCATCCTCCCCTAGGGGCTAGTCAATGAATTAAGTACCTGGCTTAGGCTTGGGTATATATATGTTTGCCATATCCTGCATTAGCGAGGTAGCAGCACGAACAGATGAAGAAATGGCATCATTTGGTCACATTCCCTCTCTGGTAGTTATGTATAATGTGGCTGGTCTCTCAACAAAAACTAAGAAAAGCAACAGCCATTTGTAATCCATAGCTGGATCACACACAAAAAGCTCAAGGAAGCAGAGGTCAAAATAATACCAGCAAACAAAAATAAGGAAACAACACTATGGCAAAGAGAAAGGGATAGTTGAAGAGAGGTGATGGCATTAGAACTGATAAGACAAGAGAGATGGAAGAAAAGCCATCCTAAAAATGCAAGCATTAATTCAAACTAGGACAAATGAGACCCATATAGATATGGAATAGCTGCTCAAAAGAAAAATAGTTTTGGCAACTATACAGCACCCACAGCTTCTGGGACATAGATGTAGTGATGTTCATTATATAAGGTTTCAAAGACAAAGTGTAGGATATGAATATGCCCAAAAAGTTTATGCTACTTGATGGAATGAACCATAGTGTTTTGAAATTAAAAGCTGAGAAATTATTAAAATTTAGAATGAAATGGATAGAAACTGCATTTTTGCACTATAGAATTTACCAGTTTACAGCTTCCCCATTCCAAGATGCTGTATGCTTCCAAATTTTGAGAGAAACTAAGTTTAATATTAAGCAATAACAAGTATTTAGATATGGAGGGGAGGGAAAATGAGTTGAATTACAGAACCTTCCAGTTTTGAACATAAACAATATACAATTTCCAATGCCTTCCAGTAATTTCCAGGCATAAACTATGTTACATCTCTATAATCTGTTTTCTAGCAAGTATAACTTCACCACTTTCAGTCGTTCCCAGTAGTTATCAGTGCAGGCTGTGAAAGGACTTAATACACTTTCAAACACTGCATTTCACCAATCCTGAAAGAAAATATTAGCTCCCAGCAATATTCTGTTTGAGACAGTACTGGTATTAATGCCTTGAAGAGCACTATCATTGGTTTGATTTCGTGAAGGCCAATAAAACTGGGCTCATCCTCTGTTTGGAGGAGGATGCTGTTGTTCTGTTATGTCTACTGAAGGTAAGGCCATCAGACATTATTCTCAGGTCTTTCACAGCACTCTCCCAGTTGTGATGGTATCCTTTTCTGTCTGATATAATGTGCTGTATCCTATTTCTTCACTATCTCCATAAGGGAGTGGTTGCAACTTTTCAAAATTAAAAAGCATGCTATCATTAGTGGCTCACCAGAGGGCCTGACTGTTGTCTGTTTGTAAATTCTCAATATGTTCTAAGTATGAAATCTTGTAGATTACCTGCAAAGGATGACATTAAACAGAGATCCATCTTTTCGTTTATGTTTGATATGAAAATGAGAAATAATATTACGCAAGTACAGCTCTGTAGGTAACTAAGCTTTTGCTTTGGAGGCATTGGAAATTGTATGATTAAGAACAGAGTTTTGGGGTCTGTTAGTTAACTTATTCCGTGGAGCCATGGGTACCCATACCTCCTCCCCTAGAGCAGCTGGAGGAAATGAAGAAATTTTTGCAAAATAACCTGTAGAAAATATAAAATACATCTTAAAAGCTATTAAAGAATAAAACATATAAAACAAAATATAATGCTGCATACATGCTCTACAAATAGTCACAAACTCACCCTAGCTGATGGTGATAAGGTATTATTCCACAATTGTTTCAATCTTCTAAACAGTTGTCTAAAGGACCATGATGGGTAATATTATACATCTACAATCCTAGGAATACAAAACATACCTATACAATTATGACACAAAGCAAAGACAAAATAAAATCAACTTAATATGTGGCCTGTTCCAGATGGCAGTGAGGAGGGGTAAAGACATGCAGTAAAGCTGACAGCCTAAGAGCTGTTTCAAGGCCGCTGTCATTGTTATGTGCTCAGGAAATTTACATTACTCCTTTCAACACCTTACAAGTGATCTATCAACCTACCACTGCTAATACTAATTTTGTCATGAGCTCTAAGTATTTTGTAAAATGTGAATTATAGGAAGAGATGTAATCACCCGTTATGGGAACACTTGAGGTCCTTTTATTGAGGCATATGTACCATGGCTGTTGGTAACTTATGGTTATCACAGCTCCTGCACAAACTAGGAAAATCTATGAAAAACCATATCCAACTCACAGATTGGGTTAAGAAGTTGTACATCTATCTTCCCATTTTTCCAAGAATCCTCATTTTATATATTTTATGTGCTAAGACACTTAGCAATAGGTTTTGCAAAGTCTGCATGTATGGCATCAGCATTTTTGTTTGTCCTCCAGCACCTTTATAGTTTTATGGTAGTGATCAAGCAACTGTGAAAGGTATTATCTTACTATTTCAAAACCATGCTGCTCTGGTTTACATAATGATTATCTGATTCCAAGACATCGGTTAACACAAATATTCAGACTATCTTGAAAATCTGATGGATGTGTGATGTCAGTGAAGCTGGCTGATAGCTTTTTGGGACTTCTGCTTCTTCCTCTATGGAGGGAGACTCTATGTGTCAGTTTTAAACCTTCTGGGATCATGCACAAGTTCATGCTTTCTTTCCAGATTTTTATAAGAATTTCAATCCAAACCTCTGCCAAAAAGTTGCACCATCACTGAACAAAACGCTGCACTAAGCATGAAAGCCTTACCCATATAACATCATGACACAGATCAAAAATACTTTTTGGTCACAAAACAATGCAATCACCAACCTCATTAAAAAATATTGAAACCAAAAACTATAAACAATCCATAATAAAGTAAAGTATATCAACAATATCATATGGATGTGAGGCATGGGCTTTCAGTAAGGTTGTGTGAAGGAGGGTGAATGTGTTGGTAATGAAATGTGTCAGGACAATATGTGGGGTGAGGTGGTTTGATCAAGTAAGTAATGAAAGGATAAAAGAGAAATGTGGTAATGAAAAGAGTGTGGTTGAGAGAGCTGAAGAGGGTGTACTGAAATGGTTTAAATATATGGAGAGAACTAGTAAGGAATGGTTGACAAAGAGGATATATGTGTCAGGAGTGGAGGGAATAAGGAGAATGGAAAAACCATATTGGAGATGGAAGGATGAAGTGAAAAAGATTTTGTGTGACTGGGGCCTGAACATGTAGGAGGGTGAATGGAGTGCCAGAGAACAGAGTAAATTGGAACAATGTGGTATACAGGGGTCAATGTCTCGTCAGTGGACTGAATAAAGGCATGTGGAGTGTCCAAGGTAAACTAGGGAAAGTTGTGTGGGGCCTGATTATGGATATGGAGCTGTGGTTTTGGTGCATTGAAAAACAGCTAGAGAATAGATGTGAGTGGATGTGGCCTTTCTCTGTTCCTGGTGCTACCCAGCTAATGCAAGAAACAGCAATCAGATATGAAAAAACATAAAAACGAAATCCATATATGACACATTGCCCTTCACCCATGCATGAAGCTTATGCTACACAGCACAATATTGTCCCCACTACCAAACAACATGCAAACATCCTCATTGAAACAACGTGCAAACATTAGCCAGAAATGTACACTTAACACGAAATAGAATCACCACTCAATACTCAAAAAAACATGTACCACCCAAAACACCAAGCAAAGTTTCACAAAAACTGGGTACACTTACAGGCACAAAATATATCTACCAAAAAGACACTTTCTATTCTACAAAAATGTTCATACAGACAACAGTATACCTTCCCAGCTTTGTCCCATACCATATCAAAAACCAACTCACAGAAAGTACAAACAAAGTAAATCAAAGCCCTCACAATCAAAAGAGGATGCACCCAAACCAGCATCACACACTGACTATATGCAGAAACCCATGTAGGCATTATTGTTACATATTATATATCGACCACACCAATACCAACATGATCAAACACATTCATGTGCATATCATCCATCAAACATTAAACTATCACCCCTATTACACCATTCTCAACAAACTTTCCCCAAGACAGACCCTTCTCAATTGATACTACTGCAAGAGTACAAACAAAACAGACACCACACAAGACCCTTTTGCATATGATTTCATACCACTGAAGACAGAAAACATTTAAGCCTTTACTTACTTTCTTGCACTAGGATTCCTTTCTTTAGGGCTCTTGTAGCACTCATGAAGCTGGCTGTGTCCACCATGTAGGACCACAGATTAAGATATGTGATGTTGTGTGTATGAATGAATGAGGTGAATGAAGGGCAAATGAAGTTTGGAAGTTGTATCCTAAGAATAAAGGGTCTTGTGAAACAATGAATAAGTGCTTGTAATGTTGGAGAAAGAGATGGTGTCCAGAATGCAGATGAGAAAGTGTAAATTAACTTGTACAAGCCTAGGGAGTGTAGTTTCGTATAAATATGGAGTTTAAGACTAGGTTGAAAGGATGGTTGCTTAGTACTTGCTGCATCAAACAGTTTGTATACATTTTTTCGATATTATGTTTGTTGGGAGCGGTGGGATCTATGGGTATGTGTTGCTGAAGTGTGAAGCAGTGGTAATCAATTTTGTTTCTACTTGGGAGTTGGTTGTTCATTATGGCATGGTTTGGGTGAGAAGGTTGGAATAATCTGGGTGCCAAGCATACTGTACAGGAAATATTTGCTTCGCTGGGCAGGTGTTGAATGCTGGTGGTTGCAAGGCAGCCAGTGATCGTTCTGAGTGCCACATTTTGTGAGGTGTGCAGCTTTGTTATGTTTGCTTTGCCTTTTAATCCATCATGTATTTATCTAATCATCTAATCCACCATTTAAACATTTAATCCATCATCAACCCAAGACAGACAAAAATTTAATATCTCTTCTCCCTAATATCTTTGGGACCACCCAGGGACATGTCAGACTCTTTGAGTGCCATGTGATTCCCACAGAAAGATCCTGTGACAATAAAACAAATTGTTATGTATGAGAGGAAAGGGCTGAATGCACTAAATCTACTCCATGTACATGGAAGAGTTAATTTTCTCTTTCTTTCTTACTTATTTGCCATTTCCCATGTATGGCAGGAAGTTCTAAGAACAAAGAAAAGGCCTTAGTCATTCACATCCATTCTCTAGCTGTCATGAGTAATACACTGAAACCACATCCCCATAGTTAATATAAACAATATAAAAACAGGCACTAATTACAGGCAAATCAACCTCAGACCTAATGAGGAAAGAAAATGTCACTCATTCTACAAGTGATGATAGAACAGCTTCTAAAGAGATGCATTATAAAAATCCAGGAAATGAAGTTGAAGAGTTCCTCAGTGTAGCTACAAATGAAGAGGCACACATACCATTTGACCTTTCACATGAAAATAAAACATCTGTGTTTTACTCAAGAGCCAACTATATCAACATCTACAGTCAACATCCTTAAAAAACTACCTAAAACTGATGCTATAAACTAAGGGCTGATGAAAGATCAACTGAAATGTCACATTCTGAAATATATCCTTGGAAAAATCACACCATTAAAGCATTACTTGACATAGGTAGTTTAAAGGGAGCTGGTCAATCTCTGCTCAAAGAGTACTGATTGCATAGTGTTTTGTCCCACATTAGGCCTTATTTGAGTCTTAACTTTCAGCTTCATAAATGGCCAACTTGCTTGTTACTCATTCACATGATGACCTGAATGCTAACTCAAAATATTCAGTGTACATAATTTGGACAACCTAGTACACTAGACAGTGCCTTGATTCATCCCCAGATTTATTCTACACAAACAGGGAGCCATGAAGAACATGAGCCATTACCAGCCTGCTCAATTGGGAGTTCCACAAGTCTTCTCACTGTCTTGTACTGCTTGAGAAGCAGTGATGTTATGTGGTGTTTGTTCATTGTGTATGTCACATGCTAATTGCTACCGCCATCAGTAGTGGTAGGGACCACTAAACATTGATCAAAAGGAAAATTCTCAATGTACTACCTAACAGAAACATTAACTGGGATTTTGAGCACTTATGTCCTCTGCTTGCTGTCACACTCAGGAAAACAGTTAAACATATGGCACTTAGGGCAATATGAGTATTCAATACTAACAAGCATAAATACAAGAACAGCATTTTGTTATATGCCATATTAGTAATTCATTCTAGAATGAGGCAAAAGTGTATATAAAGGAAAATTTTGATTTCACTCAAAATATTTTTCTCAAGTCTGTATAATTGTATGCATGTTTTCTGATCTTAATGAACTGAAAGGTAACTGCAGTTGAGAAAGTAAAATTAAAGCTACTCAACTGGTACTTTAAAGTTGCTCTACGGCTAACATAAGTGAGGATCACTATGATAAAGTAACCAGTGAAACTGTAAAACATGCTCTCATCACTCACTGTGTGGTGGCCTCGGTGATGGCTGCTAGCAGGTCATCATGATGGTGATCACGTGAATCTTCTATTGCATCCTCGTAGAGGTTAAACGAGCTCAGGGTGTGCACCACTCTACTCGGACAAGACAACACCATGCATCACAACATCATGCCATCAACACACAACTTACACACTAACTCATCAACTGCTAGCAGGAACATTCAGCCTAGTTCACAGATAGCATGACAGCATTCAATAGTCATTTAAAATTACTTTATGATATTTAAACGAAGCTACAGCAGATTTTATATCATTGTGTGTTGGCTGTTATAATGACACAACATTTCAAGAATTAGGTATTAATGTTAAAGTTATGGTTATAACATTCGAGAGATGGGACTTATTAAGCAAGTTTTTATCTAACCTACTCCATTCTGACAAGGAAAAGAATAAAAATATGGGCAACAGATTTCTTATTTACTGGAAAGCATTCCCCAAAATAGGCTATCTACCTGTATAATTATTTGAGACAAATATCTGAATATTCTTAATATCTCAAAATTTCCCCTTTAAACTTTTAACTAAAATATTCATTACGTAATACAAAATTGTATTTCATACTTACTATCTTCATTAAAAGGTAAGTCATTTTAGCACCTTTGAAGGAATAATGAATTAAAAGAAGCTTAAGTATCATTAATAAAAATTCTCTGCATTACTAAGCTACTCTTATTTTGTAATAATTGTGGTAGATAATATATATAATGCCAAAAGCCAAATTATAAACTATGTTAAGATCGTGTTTTTTTTTCAGCCATATATCCCTTTACTGCCCACTCTACCTTGTAAAAGATGCAATCCTATCACGATGTGTAATAAACAAACCTGGTTGTACAATACTGTTCGCTCATCCTATTTTCACATGGGTAGTAGGCATAAAATAAGGTTTAAATACAAGCAATTTGATGTTTTGTTTACAAAGTGTTGCATTAGACAGCTGAAGCAGGCACCCTATTGTCTGCATGTAATTCAACGAAGGAATCATAATAAGCCTAAGGAAATATTACGCTTGTTATATAAACTTGTTTATCTAGAAACAGGCACAAATTAGTTTATAAATGTCTGGGATAACTCGCAAGCTTGTTAACATGGTTTTATCATTCCATCGGTGAATGCATATCTCGGAGAGGAATGGCATTTAGGTGTGTGATAGGGGTAAAAGGGAAATACCTAGGGATAAGTGTCTAAATAAAGACAAGGTTGAAAGGGGTGTTAATGGATGCCTTATGGATGAATGTGTTAAGGGAATATGTAATTGTTATAAATACATGACTGTTAGGTATAATGTGAAAAGAGAACTTTTCAGAGATTATTTTACATATCTGTAAAGCAATTTCAAGCTGAGTGTAAAATGAAAAATGAAAGCTCTTAATCACTCAGCATGAGGATATCTGTGTTTATGTAAAATGGCAAAGAAAGGGAAGAGCAGCAGACTGGAAAGCTGACTAGCACAAGCATAGCAGCTGTAACTCCTGCTGCACACTACACATTCTCACACACTGCCAAATAGCCAGGGCAGCCAAGGTGAATTCCTTCATGGATATTCGGGTAACCTTTCTTGGTTGAGATTAGTAACGTAATGCTTCTAACAATGCCTTACATCACTAGTATCGAGTAAATTCCTAACTCATTCTAATTCAATGAAAATATGGAATCTTACCTCTTTGGATCATGAACTTCTATTGAGAACTTTCTCTCTCTGAAGTATAAATTCTCCAGCTGTTTCCAAAGGAAGACTCGTCGAGGTTTTCTTTTGTCAAGGAAGTCGTACTGGGCAATCCCACGGTAACTAAGTCCCAGGTACCAAGGGAGGTTGGACCTATCCCGCACTTCGTAATAATGGATGCCGTAAGTTGGCAGCCGCTCCACTAAGCTCATATACCTATGAATTAGAATTTCCACATAAAGATATCCTATAATTTATATTTCTGTTATGATCTGATACAATCATTCAAATCATAATAATACATATATGAAGTCTGTAACCCAAACACCACACTAAAATCATTTCTAACTGAAACTCTTTCATAACCATTTGGAAAGAAAACTTTTCCAAAAACTATCTAGCTTTATTTTGGTTTAGAATGAGAAACTAAAGGAATCCAAGAAAATGCCTGATCATATGAAAATATTTCAGTTTAAGAAAGTATATTTCTGGTAATATTACTTCAACAGGCATAATTTTGTAATAGTACATGGTTATGCATGTGATACATTAGGTATGCACAAGAGATATGAGTAAGGAAAGATGTAATGCAGGCATACAGGAGCAATTCCTTTGGTGGAACAAAATTAACCCATGTGGGAAAAAGCAAAAAGACACATCAGAGGGCCCTTTTCAAAGTGGGTTAGTGTAAGCTTCGGTGTCCTATAAGCCTCAGTGTCAGGGCCACTGCTTTCCCAATCAACATATGTAATTCCCCAGAACTTTAAATCACACCTGAATAAGTTAGTGGATGGTGCTGATAAAATTAAAACCAATGAATGATCAAGACTGTGACTACATACAATGAGACTAAGAAAAGTACTTGGTCTAACCAGATAAATGGTTTATGAAGTTCAATTTGGCCAAATGCAAAAGGATCAAGATGGGATAATGAAATCTAACCTAGTTATGACTATCATCTTTCAAAGGACAAGTACAGGAATTCAGGTATAACAGAGACTTAGAGGTTGAAAGACTGATCCAGACCACATTAGGACAAGTGTTAAGGAGTTAAATGATTTATCAACCTCTACAAAAATTTACTGAGCAAGAGGACAAGGAAAACTGGAAACTGCTTTCATGTTTCTAAATTGAAATGATAATATTAATAATGTGTTCTAGCTGTCATGCGTAATGCATCATATAATATACTACATAACATACTCACTGTAATATAGCTTGGCCCCGGGTATACCCCAGGAACTGGCGGTGCTCTTCTGCTACACGTTCCTCACTGTAAAAAACAAATTTCAATAACAGTAACAATTCATCAACAGCACACACAAAAATCTGTCACTTGTAACATACAGTGATTAATAACGTACCTCTAGAAAAACAAGTAGTAACAAACTTCTTACAATCAAGGAAAGTTTACATTCATGACTTAATACCGTTAAAATGATGCTGGATTTATCTTGATAACTCAGTATTAGGAATGCTGCGTTTACATTCTATATCATAAATACTATGCTTCTTGGCTAAATATTTTTTTTTCACCTATCCTTTAAGAGTTACTGGACTCTGCCTGCATGGGGGTTACAGCCTTATTGAAAGGTCATCTTCAGCAAGGTTGAAAGGATGAAAAGAAGTACAATCCCATTGGAGAACAACTCACTCCACAGAAGTCTATCATATCCCTGTTATGGATTGCACCACAATGATGAGGATGAAGAAGCCCATAAAATTGGTCCTGGGGCTATATAACTGAAAATTAAACAATCCTTTATTTTCATATCTTTACACTTTCCTCATTTTTTTCATCATTAAGTTTCCTCAAAAACTCTTGGTTCTTTCCTCTTTCATTTTCTTTCTTTTGCTCATATGTTTAAGTCAATATCTAGCTCTGATGTGGATTTCTGGCCATAATTGGAGCATTTGTCATAAAAAGGACTCTGAATAACAGTCAAATACTAGTCTAACTCCAAACACAATATATGGAATCCTAGTCATAAATACAACTATAACTTTTCTTCATATCTTAGTGAAATTTTACAAATCAGAATTAGTAATATAATCATCTGGTACAACCAGAATGGAAAAACTAATAATCACCTATCTATCTGTCTATAATTACCCCTGGACCTCTTTCTGAAAAGGTCCTGGTGTTACCCAACACTCTGCAGCTTCTAGGCTACACTATGCTTAGTGGCAGGAACAGGATGAACTCCCTTGAAGCAAGAAGTTCTTTGACAAGAATGTAATTTGTTTTGTCAAATGATGATACAGCATCACCATTAGTGACTTTTCACTTGCATTGTAACCTCAAGTAGATGGAGTCCAGTGACAGACAAAAGTCAAATAAAAAGTGCATTCATGCCAATTATAAGAAAAACAATATATGAAATGTACACCTTATATACTGTATACCTTACATTGATTTTAATGGTTTTTCTACTCCTACGGTCTGATGTCTAACCAAACTATAATATTACTTCTCTGCTCTGAATGGATGTATGTGGCAGCAGCTCATAGCTTGGCTGGTTTGCTCTATCTATCCATCTGTATCTCTGATGCCTGTTCCCTCCTGGAACTCCCTCAAAGCAGAGGGCTGCAACATTATGGTCCTAATGACTAATTCTACCTACTGTGCCTGTCTACTGTTTCTACTAACTACTTCTAACTAATGCTCCAGCCTAAATGTTCCTACCTACTACTTCTATCTACTGATCCTATCATTTTGCATATACTTCAATATACTATATACTGATTGTATGTAATTACAATATGGGGAAGTGGTCTACTGTATGTAATTACCTAACTGTACAATATGGGGAAGTGGTCTACACTTTTAGAACTCCATCCCTTAAACTTTCTGTAGTATCATATAACTTTTCATCCTGTAGACTTTCTTCAGTATCATATAACTTTAATCGTCTTTGTCTAATGTATGCATTAACAATCTCACCAACTATAGCTTATTCTTTTCATTCACCACATTACTACTATAGAGGTACCTTTACCCATCATTTTCTTATGTATTTTTTTCAATGAGCTACTTACCACTGGCAGTGGCATATCTATTCAGAAACTTGAAAGCTGTGATCACATCTACCCATTTTCTTTTTCCACACATCATGACCTTCTCACTCCAAGGGAGGCCATCATCTCTCTTCCCATAATTGGAGTACTGACTTAAAGCTCCATGAGTCCCAAAAGAAATGATAATCCAAAAGCATGAGTTAAAACTGTGGCTTCTCTTTATCTTTCAGAACTACTAACAGATTCTTTATTATGTCATCTCATGATTCCCTCTGCTTTTAGGGTGAAGACTGTGAATGTTCTCACTCAACAATTCATACATCATAAATTTCAACCATCATCAATGATGTAACTTTTGAATGCCATCCATTGGTTCTTGGGGCTCATCTATCTTCACAGCTCCATCTGAGACCAAGCTGTACTACTGCTCCATTATCAAGAGGACTGTTTGGGGCCTTTTCTGGCAACCTGGATGATCTAGTATTATTAGCAGCTATCTATCAACTTCAGAGTTTCTCCTTTGGGTGGTGCAAACTGTTCCTTCTGCTTGCAAGCAGTGAATTCTGAGGTTTTTGGGACCTGAATGTTTATATCATACTGCACCACCATGGCCATTGCGCCAGTAAGGAATGATTTGAATGTTGATTGGTGATCATATCTTCCAGGATTTACCGTGTGTAAACTCATTTATACCTCGGTTGTACTTTCTGCTGAGAACAGTTTGAGCAGCTGAGAAATGGAGAACATCTAAAGAATTCAGAAAGTGTTACAATCATTAAAAATCTTATGACAGTACAGTTTAAGAGATGGTCTCAAATGTGATTAACATAGCCTCCTGCTCCTATTGCAAAACTAGGTATCACACACACACACACACACACACACACACACCCCACCTGGTATGCTAATATCACAATATTAGACCTCCACATCCATCCCTATTCTACACACCATGAAACCCATAATATGCTATAGAGAAGAAGGGGATATGGGGGGAGAAGGAAAGAGAGAAGGGGGAGGAGAGCTACTACCCATTGTTTCCATGAGAATACCTGAGGGGCCAATATTGTAAAAAGGCCCACATAAATATTTCATCATAAATATAGTTAAATGGCCAGTGTGGGAAAGTGTTGGGAGGGGAGCCCACCTGGTCTATGACCCCTACCTTTGCACGCCACGCATAACAGGCGAGATGTGTGAACCATAA
>JAUUDZ010315158.1:0-16293 GCA_032361705.1 Panulirus versicolor | reverse complement strand
TCCCTGCAAAAATCGTCCAAATGCCTCTCTCTTCTCTTTCACTAATAATCTTACTTCTTCATCCCACCACTCACTACACTTTCTAATCTGCCCACCTCCCACACTTCTCATGCCACAAGCATCCCATGTGCAAGCCATCACTGCTTCCCTAAATACATCCCATTTCTCCCATTAATCGCCGTTTCCCGCGTCAGCGAGGTAGCGTCAGGAAACAGACGAAGAATGGCTCACACACACACACACACACACACATATTCTTTTTCTTTCATACTATTCGCCATTTGCCGCGTTAGCGAGGTAGCATTAAGAGCAGAGGACTGGGCCTTTTGAGGGAATATCCTCACCTGGCCCCCTTCTGTGTAACTTCTTTTGAAAAAAAAACGAGAGGGTAGGATTTCCAGCCACCCGCTCCCTCCCCTTTTAGTCGTCTTATACGGTACGCAGGAAACAGCATCGCTACCCCCAGCTTTAGCGAGGTAGCGCCAGGAAAACAGACACGGCCATATTTGTTTACGCCGTCTCCATCTGTCATGTGTAATGTACCGAAACCCCAGCTCCCTATCCACTTCCAGGCCCCACAGACCTTTCCATGGTTTACCCCAGACGTTTCACATACCCTGGTTCAGTCCATTGACACATTTTCGCCGTTTCCCGTGTTATGGTGGTAGCACCAAAAACAGACTTATTCACTCGCATCCATTATTGTGTGACGTGTTGAAATTACAAAAATAGGGAAAATTTGACCTGCGTGGAATAGTAATCGTCACTCATACTTTTGAATATCTATGATATCTAAATTTCAGTGTAAAAACCAACTTTCAGTTTTCATCCCAAATTCCCAGCTCATACTTGCAGCTATATAATAATAGATCAGTGGTGAATTAGGTTCCCTGAGAACGATTTCAACTCTAATAGAGCCACAGTGTCTTGCTTAATGGCTTGATTACCATTATTGTTACTTAGCTGATTGTAATCTTGTAACAATACCAACATTTAGATGTAATAGTAGAAAATAATAACGACGTCATCTACCTGGACTACAAAAATAAAGTTTTCCAAGATAGATTGAAGCCATTGCTCATGTTTGGTTCAAAATCTGAATGTATAAAATACAAGCACAAAATATCAAGTATTCGTAAAATCGAACTCAAAAGTGCATATACCACAAGGCTCAGAGTGTAATATTATTCGTATGATGTACATAAACGATCTAGAATGTGTTCAACTGCCAGTATCTCTATTAGTTGACAATACATAAAAAAAGGAAGTGGGTTGATAGCCGAAAATTATTGTAGAAGTATTCAAATGGCAAACTGCTTGCTCCGAGGAAAAAAGAATAAATTATAAAGTAGACATTTTGGAAATAAAAGCAAGAAACTTGGAACCCCCTCTCCCCCCCAGGAAGTGATTTCTCTCAAACGATCTGGAGGCTACCATAACAGTCAGAGGACTGGCATAAATTGGCTGTTGATGCTTTGCATACCAAAACAACAGGATCGTTCCAGAAAAGACGAGGGAATACATGACAGGTTACCATTAACCTGGCAGAAGTATACAAGAAACATGAATACCGGCATATCATTAGAAGGCAACAGGTCTTCCGACTGTTTTGTTAACTAATGTGAGTTTTTTTTACGTACTATTTCAAAAAAATTTTACAAACCTGTTCATTGCCAAACCAAACCTTAGGTCTCGTATGATAACCTCTATACTTCGTCCATAATTTATTGAGTTTTCTTGTAATGAAAGTGTGTAAGTTTCATGTCATTTTTTCCCTATATTCATACTTACGCCAGGGAGCCATCTCTTCAGTGACTGAAGGTTACACGATCTACTTCACTATGTTGACTATAACCTCTGACCACCGAAGTTAATCTAATTAATATTAAACATTCAAGAGGATACTCTCCTATAAGAAGGAGGAGCACATTCAATTGCAAAAGGCTCGCTGTACAGGTGGCAAAAAATGGGGTAGATTTGATGCATAAGTGGGATTTCAGGCTGCTTGTGAGTGGTGTAAGCTGGCGACTATTGAGGTGTGGTACGTGGCCATTATTACACCATCTACTGTAAACGTCATGCTGCCGTCTGGTTCCTTAATCTCATGTAACATTGTAATAGTGGTGGCTGCATATAGGACAGAGGTAGACAGCTCTAGTAAGCAGATTTTATTTTGTAGCTAGTATGACTTACTGTAGCGCTAGATGATATACTGTATTCCGTTTTTCCTGATTAATTCTTGAGGTTTGGATTATGACGCATAGTTGGACCTCATAGGTATTAGATTACTTGGCTGTTGTCTGAGTGTGGTATATCTTGAGGAAGATGTAAACTCATTTTTTTTATTCTTCATTAGCAACACACTCGCGTGTAGCTCTTTTATTACATTCATGTATGGAGGTGTTTCTACGCATACATGAAAATACAGTAAATACATGCGAACATACGGTAATATAATCTGGCACCAAGCACGGCCTAGATGTGTGCCTATGTGTACTTGCCTACACATGTGCGTGTACATTTGCTCGCGTGATGCTTGTTTTTAGCTATTTTAAGCACTTAGATGTCCTCTGATTGTCTCTTGTCAATATTTGTGTAAAGTGTACATGGAGATGCTACGGTAAACATCCAGTTTTGAAAATATAAATGCTTAAGATAGACATTCATTCTGAGAATATTCTTTTGTTTCGTTTTACGTGATATATTGATGAGCAAACCTTTGAAGAAAACATTAAAACAAATATATGCATTTCTCCTGTCATGAGTGTTTACAGATATGAACAATTTCAATAATATGATAAAAGTAACGATTCGTGAATTATTTCATTGGTATGAAATACATATGTGTACCTTTTGCGCGAAGAATCAGCCATATTCAACAACATGGGCATGATATGTTCATCCATATCATTAGAACAGGAGGAACCACAAGTTAACACAGGTAGGTATGCGGCGTTAGTGGTGGCTGCCGTTGCACCATGTGGCGTCACGCGCCCGACAACAGCGCCAACAAACAAATCCTCGCACACGGTCCGCACGGACAGTGCGGCTCCTGACTCGGGAGGTGGCAGACGTGCAACTGTTCCCAGGAATCTACCGCTACCTGGAGAGTAGCGTAAATGTTGTATCGGATGTAGTGGTATGCTGTGAACATGTAGATTTGTAGAGGTCTACCTGCCAAAACACGCCTAGAAGATAGACGGTTTGGCGGAAAATATACGTGCGACGCATGTATATTTGGCGTTGGATGGCAGTATAACTTCAATTCCTTTGTAAGTTAACATATAATTTTCAGTTGTTGTCATTTTATGTTATAGTGATATTTGGAAATTAGATACTAGAATTTACGTTTTCTTTCAATATACTCTTCATTACTGGAGGATGAGTCACTTGATGTGGCGATAAATGGCTAGTTCTAAATTACAATTGCGTAGGTAACGGAATTTTCCTGTTTCATAAGAGTACATATTCTTGGGTGTATTTCTATATATATACACGTATTTGTTTTATAGAAAATATTTATTATGCTTATGTTTGGAAAACATGAAAATCCATCATCTAAAAACATTCTACGAATACATGACATCATAGTTGCGCAGTTGCTAAGTGCAAAATACAGATACTTTATTTACAAACTCGAGGTGTACTTGATCCATTTTTATTTGTAATGAATAAGAATTATAAAGGGACTGTACTGTGGACAGTGCTCCAGGAAAGTACATGTAGTGCTTTAGATATATTGATATATTGTAGTAAGTGCCAAATGATTGTACTCGCCAGAAAGTACTGCCTATCGTAGACGTTGTTTAGACACCCTAAACCCCATGATAGTGAGCTACCAACCAGTGTTGACATGATGGGTCGGGACAGTGGTAACGCATTACCTCATCGACCAATGGCAGAAAATCTGTCGTCTCCAGTTTTACGTTAACCTAAGTACAAACGATGTATCGCCGAATCCAATGTCAGATTTAACTAAACCTAACTTTTAGCTAAATACATTGTTATTGAAATTAGTTCTTAGCAAATACCTGAGCATGATTTAGCTCTTATTCTCCTGCGGTATAAACATTGTGAAAATTTATGGCGATATGATATGAGTATTAGTGGTTTAGATATGTCCAAAATAATGCTTGGATTCACGATGGTTGGTGGAGATAAGATGAAGATAATTGGTATGTCTTGAATGAAGTTGTCTGAGAAATTCCATTATACAAGTAGAAAAAGTGGTGTGTGTGGAGTTGCCTTTTTGTGCTGTATAGGGTGTGTGTGTGTGTGCAAGGTTAACAAAATTTTAGATTAACTTAGTTTTGAGGGAAAGGAAAAGGGAAGGCAAATCTAACTTGACGGTTATGTTCCGAGACCCACAAGAACTTAATTCTCCTTCATAATTCCATTTCTTATCATTTAATGACTACGTAATTCTCTGTAGATCATATTTTCGGGTAATATTGAAGAGGTTGAATTAATATCTAGGTGTCTTTACGTTTGAAGGAAATGATGCAACTGGGATGTAAAACCGCTGATTGATTTTGCATTATGGATTGGCCCCAGTGCTATAACAGAGAGATTAACGTTGGAATTTTTGTTATTCATTAGATAGTATCTTATCAATACTATCTGAAGGCAGCTTGCAACCTAGCTTACTCTAACGTTGTATTTGTTCGTCGTACATTTTGCACATATCCTGATAGTTTAACTCTGAACATCTAACGAAACTTTATTGTTCAGTGTTGGAGATGAGATCATAGTTCTTCATATGGCAATAAACATTTTGACATGAATATGCATCAGAGGATTGGAAGGAAGGGCTTCATACCTCATTGAGTGAAGTAGCAGATAAACTCGGGAGCAGCTGAGAAAGCTCAATGCTTGAGGTGGGATTGAGCTTTTTTTTAAGCTTGGTAGTACGTTAAACTCCAGTTGCCACTTTGGGTATAAGATCTTGGCACACTTTGGTTTTTTGTTTCCGAGCTGGCTGCTTGTGTGCCCCCACCACTAGCGAGACCACGCAATACTCGGCAAGCTGCTGCGTCACTTGAATATGGTGACCATCGGCAACTCGAGAGTGGGCCGTTTTGATATCTGCTTCTTTTCCAACACGTCGAAGCTCTGGAAATCTGTACCTTCTCACGTCTTTCCCAATAACTATGACCTGGCACATTTCAAAAGACAGGTCCTTCACTTTCTCAAAAAATCGTAAATACTCTCCTATGTTTGTTTTTCCATTTCATAATTCTCTCTATATTTCAATTAAAGTCTTGCCTTGATATCGACTTTTGTTCGTGATAGGAGTCTTCAACATAAAAAAAAAAAGCTGTAATTTCTTGAGGACATTACTAGCCATGACATTAAGGTTGATATGGGCGACGAGGCCATCACCAGCCTGACCCACCCATGGCGGCAGGTGTGGGCTACTAGTAAAGCCATCACTTAATCGGCAGACAGCTGTATCTGTCATCACAGATTATTTTATTTTTCATGTGCCTCATTCGTCGTGTCAAATGATTTAATTTACGTAATGTTAATTT
Organism: Panulirus versicolor; assembly: GCA_032361705.1. Classification (NCBI taxonomy): domain Eukaryota; kingdom Metazoa; phylum Arthropoda; class Malacostraca; order Decapoda; family Palinuridae; genus Panulirus; species Panulirus versicolor. Next base: position 10,762 of record JAUUDZ010315158.1, on the reverse strand, counting down.
TCTGCATTTTATTTTTTTTTAGATTTTAGTTTGATTTTGTTTTTGTGGTTCCACTCAAACAGGGCTTTATCGCGGCATTCTGGTAGTCGGGGTGAAAATTATGATTTTGAGACTTGGTTATAAAGGAAAAGATAGGAGAATGACGATTAGTTTTAAGGAGAAAGAGCTGAGTGCAGAGTTGACACGGAGCCGATTTGTTGTAGTTGTCTTTTTACTTGTCTCAGGAGCTATCATTGTCATCTTCAAGATGGTTGCCCCTGTGGCAATTTATTAAGAGACTGGTTTTCCTGTATGTTTATAGAAAACTTGTAACGAATATTGTATTATGTATAATTATGTTCGTATCCTGCATGAACATCAAAATTGTATTATGATGTATACTTATTATCCTATGCCATTTTATTTATTGATTTGTAATATTGGTTATTCCGTAACCTATATGAATTTTTATTGCGTAAAGCCTTTGCAAATAGACAGAGACATACAGAGTTTCTGAATTCAAGATTTTACTAATATAATGGTTTTTTAGATTTGATATTCCCTGGAATGCAGAACTAGTTGTATTCATGTATATAAATCTTAACTGCTTGACTATTTACAGTAACAGAAAAAGACTAAGGCAGAAGCAGAGAAAAGGGAGATAGTTGGAGAAAAAGATCTTTACCATTCGATAGGAAAATTGTAGATGTATCGTAAACATTACAGAGGAGAGATATGTGTATTTGTTTTTAATTGCTACAAATGTTTAGTCTTACTTAAATCCACTTATTCAATTTATTTACATTTGACTTTCTGTCGTAACTGTTTGAGGCATGCAGGGTAAATTATACGGAAGACTGTTAGGTCGCCTTAAAGATAACGGAATGTCTGAAGTTTTTCGTGTAGTTGTTTTAATATTAGCAAACTTTAGATAGGAGAAAGAAGACTTAAATCGTCAACAAGTGGCTGTGATCACCCCCCTTCCCCATCCCTCTCTCTGGGGGAGGGTCCGGGAAGCTGGGCTTGAGATTATGGGTAAAGTTGTTCAGGTCTGTTTTTTAATATGGTGTGCAGATGCACTCGTTTTGTAGGGATGGCACATTATATGGCCTTTATTACTGATTTCTTGGTGAAATTTGGCTTTTATTAAGAGCGATATGTTGCGGTAGTGTGTAGACGAGGGGTTTGGCTCTTGGGGTCAGCAGGCGGAACGCTGCACATTTAACTGCTGTTGAAGTTGCGTAGTTTTAAAATGGGATTGTTACTCTATCAGACTTTATACAGGATGTTCGACAGATTAGCTGTGAAATTTGTTTCATTCTTCAGTACCCTCACATGATCAGGGAACCACGTTGGAGATATCCTTAGGTTTAGTAGGCTAGAGTGTCTTTACTGTTGGTATTGGTAGACCCTATAAGATTTCTGAGATTGACATAGAAGTCACAGCATGTATTGGTGGATAGAGATGTAGAAGGGTTCATGGGGCAGAAGACGCCGTCAAAGTCGCAAGGAGGTGTTGCATAGTCTAGAGGCGGGGGGTTACACCTGCCAGCTTGTAGGGTTGAAGTGCTGTAAGTAGTATCATCTCAGGACGACAGGTATTTTTGGTTGTAGGGAGGTCCAGAGGGCGTCGGATCAGGGCGGCGGGTCTTATGGTGGAAGGAAGGGTGAAGGAATAGCTGTGCAGGCAGCCTGCACTCCACAATTGCAGCAAGTGAAGTTCTATGGTACAGTGGCATCTGAAGCTGCAGCCGACGAATCGTTAGGGCGCTGTGTATGGCAACAGATGTAAACTTGGCACGTGTTCCTGGATACAAGGCTTTTATAACAGTAAGTGTTGTGTTGGGTTCTTGGACAATGAAAATGGCTGTAACTTCCGTTCTTGTATGGGTACATGTTGTTCAACAACCGTGGAGATTTAATGCAGTAGATTATGTTTAGTCAGTACAAGATCTTGTTAAGAATTTGTATCTGTGAGGAGGAGAGGGAGGGTTACTTAAGCAGCTCTGTGGGCGAGGGAGTGAAGTAGAGCCGAGGCGTTCGAAGCAGGTTCCTCAGAGATCCTGCGTAGGGTGTGCCCACTCATGACTGCCCACCTTCAAATTCTAGATATTTATATTAAGTGACTGACAACAGAGTTGCGCCACTGAGGGTGAGGGGTTTAGATTTGCGTCGTGCAACATTGGTTTGGTTTTCTTTGTCGAAAGCCGAGGGTTAAATCAATACATTGGAAGGAGGTCGGGAGTCTGTTAGGTGGCGTGTATCGTAAGACTTTGAATTAGGACACCACTATTATAAGTGGGAAACTCTAGGGAGCCATTAAAGACGTCCATAAGGATATTGATGTGTAATGGACTGGGACGCCTCCTTGCGGGGCGCTCCAAAGCAGATCGCTCCACTTGACACACGAGTCCTTGAAAATGAAGTCGTTCTGGTGTGTTGCGGAGGCACCAGGATATCCGGCGGATGAGGAGGCCTTTGACTCCACCGTGCTAGCTGGACAGATATGACATCAGATGAACTGTGTCGAATGCAGAGTAGATGCTGAGGTAGCCTTGCGATACTGAGGGATTTTCTCTGGTAAAACAGAAGCTACTGCGTGAGCTGTCCCTTCGCCAGAATTGAAGCCGATGGGGAGAGGCAGCCAGCCGTTGGTGCAAGAGTCGTCTGTGTGTTCCACCGTTCCACGGACAGAATAGTAGGCTAGTGAGTCGCAACGTGTCAGGGACGTCGTCTGGGTTTGCTTTGGGAACTGCTGTAATAGTTTTCCTGTTGTGGGGAAGAGTACCGCCAGAATGTAGAAGATTGAAAAGTTTGAAAGGTGGATGATCGGGGATGAGGTCATATCCTTTGGGATGGTGTGATGGTTCCTGCTTCTGGTGGTGTATATCCTGTATGAGGAACCATGAGAGGCAGTGGTGGGGCTGTCTTATATAGGGGCGTTGTGTGCAACATCACGTGTTTGGGTCAGACTTATCTCCACAGCTGTGGGGGTCGATTCTCTCTGCTACATGCAGTTGGGAGAGATGGGTGGGCGGGGATACTTCTTGAATTGCCAGCGTTCATATGGATAGGGTTGGGGAAGATCCGTGCCTTTGTTCCTCTTGTTAGAACAACTTTTTGCAGACCTAAGGGTATAGTTGCCATCGCCATGTCGCTATACTACCAAGGGCACGAGGTAGGACTTTTTCCGAGGCATCTGGAGGCCTGTCACCCGTTACATAACATTAGTAGCAGTCTGAAGAGCTCTTACGTCGGCTCCATCATGAAACTAGACGGAACCAGGCGTAACATGTGCAGCCTCTGAGTAGTAGAACCAATAAATGTATGGTAGAGTTTCGTAGGGTCAAACCAGTGGTGGATTAAGGAGCTAATGGGCCTTCGGCTGAAGCTTTTGCCTCTGCAACACCTCCCTCCTGTTATACAAGTCAAAAGACTTTAGACATTTGGTCATTTGTGATGCCTTGGATGTAATGGCTAGGGTGTCAAAGTTAGTAATGTGTAGGAAGCGTTTGGATAATGATCAAGGTAGAGGAAAGATTAGCAGAGGGTGATTATTTTATTGCTGCTTTGCATTTTTCTTGATTTTGTGAGGATTGTTGCTGAGTACGTGGTTGCCTGAGGAGTCACATGCCGTATAGGCTTTTTGCCTTTGGGGACATCATACAGACATCAGGAGGAGGCTATCGTGATCACCAAGTCGACTTCAGTGTACCAGGGTTCGAGGTTTTGTGGAGCAGCAGACAGAATGTGATCCTTGCTTTGGAGTCTGTCAGACACAGTGCTTTCTTGGCGCCCGACGAGGCAAACTCTAGTGCGTGGGAGGCCATTATGTGAATACGTCGGATAAAGTTTGTGCTAGTGTGGCACCCGACAGTGGTCCAGAGAAGTGTTTGGTGTCCCCTGCAGTGCGAGGAATGCCCTCCTCTCACTCAGGGTTATATGTTAAAAGGTGTGGGGATGGGCGGAAAGATGGTTACCATACGTGCATCATGTGTACCTTCTACCGGAGTGGGGAAGTGCGGCATCTCTTGCCCTCGGAGCAGTGGGGACTCCGCCTAGATATGAGGCAAACGACCACCACCCACGGTGAACGTGAAGATCTCTGGCCTGGCCCTCGCATACAAGTGTGTACAGGGACAGCTGCAACTTGTGGACACTGAGCGAGTATACCTCACTAGCCCCAGGAGAGGTCCTCGCAAGGCATTATAGCTTCACACCAATGAGGAGAACGTCGCTTGTACAGTTAATGGCATAGTGTCATGATGTGTCATGATAGAGCATAAACATTCCATGACTAGGATATATGGGTGTATTATAATCCCTGTGGGTGGACAGAACTGTTCAGTCATGACGTATCTAGCCGGTGGTTACCCGTATCTGAGCTTGGGAAAACTATATATATATATATATATATATATATATATATATATATATGAGGGTAAGTATGATAACGACTTGCGTAAACTTGTAAATGAAAACGTTACAGACCCCCTCTTATGTAGAGTAACGTCAACAGACTGTTTTTAAGTGCAGTATTGTAGTTGTCTTGCTGGGGGCGTGATGTACGCCATGTTTGTGGCAGTGGCAGGTATGTCGGCGACACGACAGACTTTGTGCAGAATATATTTATTCCTGCCTCAGCAGGTCTTTGTTGAGCACAACGGTACGACCCTTTGGTACGGTTGCCTGACCGTGAAGGATAAGGCCATTATACTCATGGGCCTTACCATCGTGCTCGAGCTGTATCATCGTCCCTCGTCAGGTAGATTTGATACACGAGGGTCTCGATCACTGTCGCCTTCATTCTAGAATATTTTTCTTTGTGTTTGTTGGGAAGAAGTTTACACTCGCAGGGACCCACCCAACTTCTTTCACATGTATGTCGTAGAAACTTTGGAATTTCATAATGTTTTGGATATTTAGTTCATCATCTGGCCGAACTTCCAGTTGTGATCTCTAGCTGCGACTTGACTATATAGTTTGAAGAACTGATGGACGGGAACTTCGTCTATCACCCATGGTTAAGGTAGTTATCATGTACCTTTTTATTATTTTTTTTTTTCATGGCCAGGTCAAGGCCCCAGCTACTTCATTGTGTGGCCTTTCGAGTCCAACCCTTGTATACCCTTGCCAGGCTAATTTGAGCGTGAAAAAATCTAGATAAGTAATCACATCTTGAAACTCGTGACTGAGCATAAGTTCTGTGGTTGCCGCTGGCAGCGAATGGGTTACTTGGGCTTAGGCCTTAGAAGGCCTTACCGGAAAATCATTCATTGTTCTTTAGGTGATTTAAGAAAAAGTTTATTCTAAGACCAAATCCGCTTATATTGTAAATGACCCCCATCAAATGGAGATAAAACTTCATAAACTGGGTGAACGTTATCTGATTTGTCCATGCACCAGTCTTTTACTTTTTGTAGTAAAAGTATTTATGGTCAAGAAACGTTTTAGAAGGCAAAATTCAAGAGTTGAATGCCTGTTTATAGCACAGTATATTGGTTTATAAATCATGGTTTGCTGATGTATATTATGGGACGTCTAACTTTGGTGTATCAGTAGGCCAATGTAGGCTGAGGTTCAAGGAAGCAAACCATGTTATTGCATATTCTGTTCTTGTAGTTTTGGACTACAGTTAAATAGCTATATTTAGTTTTAAGTGAGAAATGTATTTTTATCAAAAATATATTAATTTTTTGAAAAACTTGTATAGAAATCTTTTTAGAAGCTAATTTCATAGGGTAATCAGTGCTTAAGTTGCTTCTTGATAATATTCGCCACTGGAATGGTAGTCTTTCAAATTAATTTTTTTTTTTTACATTTTTCACCAAATGTCTATATTATTAAAAGCTTGTTTTAATAATTCAAGATTGCTTTATGGTGATTGTACCACTTGATCGATTAATAGTAGAATCAAGAATAATTTTTCATTAATGATGGAAGATTTTTAATTAATCATAGCAGGCATTACATTTATGTTTTTGCATAGTCAGTTCAGTTGATTAAAAGAAAGAAGGGGATTGATTGTAGGACATTATTTTTTAACAAAATGTCTCCATTCGTTACCAAAAAGGAACATAAATATTGTCCATAAACTATATCGACTCGGCGATTCCTTGGCACGAATTTCTAGTTCAACTATTTTCCTATTGTTCACCTCTATATTTCCCAGAAATGACCCCTATAGAATGTAAACCATGCTTAAGAATTTAACCAAATTAGTAGATACGTATTGACTACTTACACGGTTTTTCCCAGGTAAACATTAACGGTGCCTTACGATAGGGAGGAGTCCAGAGAAGCAGGTAGCATCGGGATGGGCGTCGTCTGCAACAAGGATGGAGCCGTCGTTGTAGGTGACCACCAGGCTGTGGCCCAGCGCGACCCCGTCATTGCTGTGGACGACACCAGCATCAGTAGAGCTGTAGTAAAGAGCAGAGAGAGCACGAACCAGGGAGCAGCTGGTGGAGAGATGATGGCTTCGACTAGTGGCGGGAAAGCCTTAGGGACAGCCAATAAGAGGGATAATATTCCCATAGCGATTGGAGGGGAAGATTCACGTGCGACCAGTGATGGAGAAGACGTAATTACAGCCAGCAGCAGCGACGACGACACGGATGTAACCAGCCCTGGTCATAACTTGATATCCAACAACGGTCAGGACCTGCCAGAATCTTCCGTAAGCCAAGATTTACCTGTAAATGATACTAGAAAGGACTTGAGCACAAATAGTACTGGCCTAGAATTAGAAGTAACCCAGGCCAGTCAAGACTTAGCAACAGCAGATACCAATCTGAACTTAACAGTAACCAATACCAGCCAGGAATTAGAAGCTGGGAATACCAGGCAAGACTTAGTAGAAAACAACACAAATCAATCTTTATCAACAACCAACACCAGCGAAGACTTAACGGCAAATAGTGCAAACCACAACAACACATCCGTAGTCACCGCCAAAGTCATGGACGACTATTGGGGCGACGTGGAATCTGATTCGGACAGTGAAGACGAGGAATACGAACGCCAAAAGAGGGAAGATGAGGAGGAGGAAGTAGTGTGGCTCACGAAGGTGGAGGACAGGGAGGTTTATTTACGTGTTATGGCTCCCCTGCACCTGTGCTTGGTCCTCAGGTCGGCGTCGCCCCTGCAGGAGCAACACATTAAGCTTGCCGTGAACCATCTTTGCAGGTAAGCGGATGTTCATCGCTGACAACTATCCTTCTTTGAGCTGGGAAGTTTTATCCCCATTGGTGCGAAAGTTCGACCCTTGATCGCGACGGAGCAACCTTCGAGCAGTACGGAGCAGCCCATGGGTGTGCTTGCGAGGTCTTTATCCTGATTCTGAAGGGTCAGGTCACAGGCCTTGTTATCTTACCTTAGGTTCATACTGTCGAAATCAAGTGTTGAACCGATGTGGTTACTTGTGCTCACCAAGTTAATCGTAAACTCATAAAGGAAATAGTTTTGACCAGTTTAGGTTGATTTTTTTTTAATAAAACCTTTTTCCAACTTGACTCAGTTGGAAGTCTTCAAGTCTACTCTAAACGAGAGCACGTCAATATATTGATGCAAGTTTGGGAATAGAAATCTTTATGTATTTTGTAGTTTAATACCGCATATACTTGTAAGAATAGCCCAAGCCTAAACAGCCGTGCGCAATACCGTAGCTTAGGCTAAGGTTTTTGGCACAAAAACTTAGCGTAGGGTAAGTTTTAGCAGCGTAGGCTAAGTTGTAGCCTAAGCCTATCCCAGATAATTACCTCAGCCTAGCTTTAAAAACCTAACCTTAACAAAACAATTTTGCCTAGCATAACAAAACAACATAGGGTAGAACTTAGGTTGCATAATATAACTTAGGTTGCATAATGTAGCTTAGGCTAATTTGTAACCTAAGCCTAGCTTTAAAAACGTAACCTTAACAAAACAATTTTGCCTTGCATAACAGACAACTTGCCTACATACTAGCATAACAAAACAACATAGGGTAGAACTTAGCCTAGCATAAGATTAGGTTGCATAATATAGCTTAGGCTAGCCTTTGAACTTTTATGGAAGAAAACCCCAATCCCGTTGTAGGGAATAAAAACCAGCTCTTATACTGTGAAGTGTACATTCATAGACACAGTATAACATATAGTATGTAGAATGGAAGCGGAAGGAAGAAAGATTTAGTAACATTTCAAAAAACAGAGGTACTGTGAGCTTGATGTGAGATAATTCTTACGCTTCCAGTGTTGTACCTTTGTAGTCAAGGGGTTGAATTAGGGATAAAAGATGCTATTCTTTGAGTCATAGTAAGCATTTGTTTCAGTCGATGGCCATGGATGAGGCTGAGACTGAAGCAGCGGGACCAGGGAAAGCAAAGGACCCCATGGCTGTGTACTTTGCCCCGCCATCCGTTCCACATACAGGTTTGTTGCCTCTTGCCGTTGAAGATCAACATACTGATCATTCCTCATTCCCCATGTAGTTTTTGTGAGTATTGATATTATGATTATTCAGTTGTATTGTGCTGTACTATTGATATTAGTTTAATCTTTTATAGGTTGCGGACGAGGATGACAGTAAATGGACCATTATGGAGAACGTACAAGGACGGCACAAGTGCTTGCGTGGTGGTCCTCTTTGTACTGTATCGTTCTTAAGGGATTCATGTGACAGGGCGCGTAATAGCGCCACTAATTCTGCTGCAGACGTCACTACTGACAGCACCTCCGCTACTAGTAACTTACGTACCACCTCTCCTGCAGGTGATGCCGCGGGCCATACTTCCACTGTTGGTGGCAACGTGAACCCTGCCTCCACCATTGTTGGTAATGTGGATGACAGGTCTGCTAGTGATGGCAGTGTGGATCTTACTTCCACTTCTTGTGGCAGTTTGGACCCCACATCCACCTCTGGTGGTAATGTGGACCTCGCCTCCACATTAGGTGGCTGTGTCGAATTTGCCTCCACTAGTGGTGATAGTTTAGACCCCACTTCGATTTCTGGTGGTAATGTAAATACTTCATCCAAATCTGATGTTAGTGTGGACATTTCATCTACTACTGGTGACAGTGTGGATCTTCTCTCTACTGGTGGTAGTGTTGAACCTTCCTCCACAAGGGGTGGTCTGGAATCCACATCCACTTCTAGTGGCAGCAGGGATCATTCCTCAAATAATGGTGAATGTGTGGATCCTTCTTCCACTACTGGTGGCACTGTGGATCCTTCCCTTATTACTGTTGGCCGTGTGGATCCTTCTTCCACTACTGTTGGCGATGTGGATCCTTCATCAACTACTGGTAGCCGCGTGGATCGTTCCTCCACAACAGTTGACGGTGTGGATCCTCCCTCCTCTGCTGGTGGCAGTGTGGATCCTTCATCCATTACTGGTAGCCGCATGGATGCCACGTCCACTACAGGCGGCAGCAGCAACAACAACAAAGCTTTTTGTCACAAGTGCCAGCTTATGTTGGGTATTCCCAAACCTTTTGTGGATAAGGCCACAAAAGTCGTGATATGTGATACGTTTGTTAAACTTCTCGATGATGTTTTAGCTGAGCGCATTGTTGATGAGTGCATGCTGGATTCACTTGAACACCCTCAACAATCAGACTCGCGAGTTGGCACTGACAGCCAAGCTAATGAGTTTGATGAACAAATTCAGCTGATACAGAATCTTAGAAGTTATTGTGGAGTGAGTAGTAATAATAATGATATTTTAACTGGTGGCTACAACGGCGAAGAAAATGAGGTGGAGGAGAATGGCTACATCAAAAGAACTATTGAGCCATCAGCAAGCAGAGACTTCATTAACAAATGTAAAGCGGAAAGAGTTACGTACATTAGTGGCTTTACAACCTGTGTAAGTGCGGCGATTATGAACTTTCTGGTGAAGGCTGGCGCCGACCCTGAGAGTGGCATGATAGAGGTGAAGCACAAAGTGTACGTGCATTACAGGTGGCCGGAGGCGCCCTATGAGTGGCAGGACAATGAGGGTGACGATGACAGTGATAGTGAGGTGACGTCTGAGCGGCCCGTCATCACCATAACGGCCTCACCGAAGGACTGGAACACCAAGTTCTGGACAACGGTCAATTCTGTGAACAAAAAGCAATTGGAGACGCCTAGGGGACGTAGGCTTGTCCCTCTGAAAATTCCTTATAACTTAGAGAATGGGGAAGACAGGGAGATAGACTACAGACCAGCTCGCTACCCAGATGTCAGCATTTGTATATCTGATGTTAGCGTCAGAGACTCCACCGAGTTCTCCAGGTGTGGGGATTACCTTGAGGCCACCAGCATTCACACACTGTCCCCAATCAGACACTTCCTCGTGACGCTAAACATCAATCTCCAGGTGCATGAAGACCTTCAGAATCTCCACTTCTACCTCAACCACTCGACGCTCTTTGTACCTGCAGCCACCGGACGGCGCTTCGCTGACGAGATCGAGTCGGTTTTGAAAAGTTCTCTGAAGTATCGGTAACACTTGTATCTCATAGATTACTTTATCTTACAATGTTCCTGTATGTTTCTTAAGTAAAGGTACTTCTGTGTATGTGATTTATATTCGTATTTATATTATGTATTTACTAACATATAGGATAGATATTCATTTTCCTGTAGGAATAATAAACTAAATGATATGACTTTCCTACTAATAAATTCTAATACACAGTATTATTGAAATGTACTCATCAGTGAAATTTTAGCTAATGCCAGAGACAGCTAATTTATTTCAAGTATTGGTTATGTACTAAAAACAAATATTTTTACCATGATTATATACTTGCTTTTT
>JAUUDZ010315157.1:14727-26943 GCA_032361705.1 Panulirus versicolor | reverse complement strand
CCCCCCCCCCCCCCCCCCCCCCCCCCCCCCCCCCGCGCCGTACCTACTGAGAGACAGGTTGACTTCTTCCCCGCTGGTGTTGCCCGCTCTTATTACATTATAACATTTATTTTCCCCTTTTTCAAAAGATTCATGTATCTGTTTTATATCCCACTGAAGCTATAATACTACATAACTCCAGTGGAAATAGGAAGAGAGGAAATGAGCTCTCCATGATGGCAGAATACGGGAGAATATTTGAAATGTGGACAGGTACGCCATGCACCTGAGGCAATCACCAGCCGAAGGTCCCACCATGGGAGTTCAGCCCACACACCCCTCACGTCCTCCTCCAACCAGCTCTCTCGCCCTCCACCTTGCCCTCAGACATACCACACACGCACAAGCAACACCTTGAAGAGGTGGCCAAGTAGTGCTTGGTTTGAGTGATGGTGGGAGAGAAGGAAAGTCGTATGGTGGAACCTAAAGAGGAAGTTTATCCGGTGATTTGTGATAGTGTATGCGTGTAGACGACCTGTGGGATTCAGTGAAAGGTATGAGATAGTCCACTGTAGTCCACAACTCAAGTGGTGACCTGTTGTATAATACAACACTAGCCTACCACTGGGTAGTATAATCACGATTTACAATGAAGTCATGTCTGGAACTTCCACCCGTTCTTGCTCGAGTAAGATGAAATATCGGCTCATAAGTAGTGGGGAAATGTAGTGACCACTGAAAAGGGAAGTGAGGCTGTACCACATGTTCCATGGTCATTAAGTGAGTGGAGTGGATCTTGAGGATAATTATGACTTAGTCAGAAAATAACGGAGTGTAGGGTAGGAAGTTGAACGTGCCAGCAGGTGGTGAACTGCACCCGGAACGCACCAATGAGCGCAGTCTGCGCTGGATCTCTACAATTACAACCAAGACATCTCTGTAGAAATCTTCACTAACAAGACATGATCCTATAACCCTTAGTTATTAAGTCACTACAAAACGGAAAAGAATCAAGTTTCCATGTCATGTCCAATTGAATATTTAGGTATCTGAAATTGATAAGGAAATGCAAGCAAAGGTAAACGCGAAGAGAAAAGAGGAAAGTGTCAATAGACTTAAAGTTATCTTAGCAGAACTGTGACGCAGCCATTTAGTGGGCTGGTCTGTTGTCTGACGCCGTCCTGATGTAAACAACCTTGAAGGTGAGCCTAATTCTCGACCTCTTGACTGTATTTCAGGCTCTAGGCTTGACGAGGGGCAGGTCATTTATGCTCTAATAGGTCCACAGGTCATTAATATGTAATTGTGTTTTAGTTCCGATGTTGAAAATTCACACGATGGGCGAAGAACTCAGGACATCATGGGTGATAGAGAAGTGTATTGATGTCATTAGCTCAGCTGATTATGGAATGGATCTTAAAATTACAATAAAACTCATTGTTTGTACTATTTCTGTTGTCAATATTAAAACTGGAATTATTTCAGGTATGTATTAGCTGCAAGTTACTTGGAACATTTGAGAAACTCATGATGCAGGAAAGAATATCAAACGAAAATGAATGCTAATTTTTTTCTTATATACTGTCAACATGGAAATTGATTTGATTTTTGGCTTCCTGTAGCTAATACTTTTCATAACTTTCAGTCCCTTCATCTCTTATAGCGTGATGTGATCTGGTTAATGTCTTTATTCTACTTTATGGCGATTGCTTCTGCTTCTTTATTCCACTGTACTTTATGGCGATTGCTTCTGCTTCTTTATTCCACTGTACTGCTCCATTTCTGTCATTGTTTCTCTACTCATATCGTATATTTTACCAGTTATGTAGATAAGATAATTCTTGGACCTATTAGTTTCATGTCATTCATGTTCAGAGAAGTTACTTTATTGTGTGCTTATCAACTCTTTCGATCTTTTACCTATCCACCTTTTTAAGTTTTCATTTTAGTGATAGTATATTTCCTTGCACCACATTATTATTCCATGAATGACTTATAAAAAAAAAAAAGAGTTGTTCCAGTTATCAACAAACTGGAAAGATTTTTACTGAAATTTCACAAATTTCACAAAAAAAGTCGAGTGAATTATGATTAGAAGAGATTATTTAATTTTTCCAAAAAAAACAGATGTTAGTGAGTCATAAGGATAGCTCTGAGTAACCCATTGGTTTGGTTGGTTGTGTCAGGAATGACTCATAGTTTTTATCCCTCATTTATAAGATTTGTAGGTGAAAGAGTGAGGGACAGCATAATGAAAAAGAATCTAGACTTCAGAGTTACATATTTGCTGTGATATACACTGAACATTTTTCATTTGAAATAAAAAAAAAGAGCACCAACCTGTTGCATATGTTTTTTCCGTAAGATTAAAGTCTTCCTAGGATTCACCTCTTTTATCTGTTAAGCCAAGAATAATGGTTTGTCAGTACCATGTGAAATGAGTTAATGATCAATTATGAAACAGTTTTATGTTACCTTATATGCTATTATGAATTTATAAGTTGTTTCTTTTTCTTTTCAGATAGAGACTATAGGCCTTCCCTTAGTGGCCCAAGTGAGCACAAGCTTCACACAGAACATATGGAAAGTAAGGCTTGTGTTTCTTATGTTTGACTAGGATTGCTTGTTTGAAAAGTTTGCCTTTTGCTTTGCATGAACCCTTATAAGTTTCTGCCCCATTTTTATTATTTGTAGTTTTATATAGTTTGGTACAAGTCTTACACCAATGAAGACACCATTGAAGACTTCCATCATGGATAAGATTAGAATTTTGAGGTCAAGTCGAAGGAAAACTAACTCAAAGAAAGGAAAACCTCTTGCAGCTTTAGACTCTCCCACTCCCACTCCCACTCCGCAGCCTGTTGTCTCGCAGGCCACTCAGCAGTGGGTGCCAGTGCTTGTGCTAGATATTTCTCGAGCCAAAAGTGCACCAGTTACTGCAAATGTTCCTGTTACAAACAGCATTCAAGTTGCTAATAGCAATCCTGTGACAAAAAATATATCTGTTATGAAAAGCATTTTAGTTCCAAAGAGCATTCCACTTACTAGCAGTACTTTGGCCACAGATAGCATCCCAGTGATGACAAAGAGTGTCTCTCTTGCAAGCAGTGTTCCAGAAGGAAAACAGATTAAAGTTAGTGCAAGTGAACCATCAGGTGATCCTGTTATCCAATCTGTTGTGGGAAGCATAGGAGGCTTAGAGGTACCTGACCACTTGGACAAGGGAGATGTTAACAATTCTGGTAAACCAGTCAAGTGTGTTCTTTGTGATAAGAGTTTCCCTTCCCTAGAAGATATGCAGACACACTATCTTGGTACACACAAGGCACGAAGAGGACGGGATGGTCGTAAACGGAAGACCACAGTTGAAAATGCAGGAACACAAACACTTCCAAACCTTAATATTCAGCCTGTTACAGTGGATCAGGAAAAGGATGAGCCAGTTTTGCCTCTCGGTGAGAAAGGTGAAGTAGACCCAAAATGCCCAGTTTGCTGCATATCATTTAAAACTCCAGATGAGGTGAAAGCACATGTTAAGGAAGTTCATGCTTACATTTGCTCTGAGTGTAATAGTACTTTTTACACACTTTTTCAGTTCACAAATCACAAGTGTAACAAGGGAACAAAAAAGGTGAAGAGAGTAAGGAAAAAGGTATTTAATAATCCAATGTTGAAACCAGAGGTAGCAAAGGCCATGAACAAGTTTGTACAAATTCAGCCAAAAACTAAGAAGAGAGGCAAAAATTCTTCTCTTGAAAAAACTCAGACGCACTCACCACCACCAGCACCACCACCACAGAGAATTGAGAATGCTGCTCCCATAATAACTGTTGGAGTTGACAATTGTGTTGTTAAGAACGAATTCCCAGAAAATGTAACTGGACCTCTGGTGACCACATGTGTTACACCAGCCCTTTCTAGTGAAGATAACATAGGTAGCAATGAAGGACACAGCCATGCCCAGCAGGTTAATGGAGAGGGACAAAGAAATTGTGAAGAAGAGACTTATGTTATACCATCCATCGCAACAGCTTATACTTTAAAAGTGCCTTCCGTTGGACCCGACAATAAAGAGTGTGGTAGTATTCAGGTTATAGAAACTAGCAACATTCAGCAGGCCAAGCAGTTAGTTGAAGAAACAAAAGTACCTGAAACAGAGTTAAACAAAATTCAGGTTATTAGGGAGAAAATTGCTCAGTTGAAGAAAAATCCAAATGTTAGTATATCATGGATGCCAACGCTAAGAATAAAAAAACACGATGATGGTGACTTTGTGTGTGGGCGTTGCAATGTTATCTGTGATGATATGGAGGACTACATGGACCACATCCAGGACTGTCTGACTATAACAAGTGTTTCCCTTGAACCTATCTCTCACCCGCCTCAGAGATTACTCAGACTGAAGTACGAATCATCTTCCTTTGGTTGTCGAGAAACAAACAACAATAGGTATACAATCAATCGAAACCTTATTAGTAAACTACAGTCTGTTCTTCCACAGGCCAAGGAAAATAACCCACTTTGTTCTTACCAGAACAAAGTACCATTATATGAGAATATGGGAATGGGTGGAGTAAATTGTACTTCACAGACTTTTCGAGATCTTCTGGATGATGACTTTGGCTATGAGTCACATGAATCTAATGATGTTCATACAGTAGGGTCTGCTTCCCCTGTTAGTCCAGTTGCAAAGCAAAGTGATTCATCGTTGTCAGTCCCTCCCATTAAGTCTCCACAAGGGAGTCAGACTGTTCAAAACAAGTTAGGAATAGTGCAGAGTAAGATTTTTGTAGGTAATGCCAAGGGAGCTCAGCCTATGGTGGTTATTCCAGTTGATTCCAAGGCTAAAATTAACTTAATCTCTGATCAATTGTTAAAGAAACCTGGGAGATGTGAAACTGCGGAAAATGTCAGAGATGTCGTCACCTCACATAGTGACTTAGCCTCTCAGCCATTCGCATCCCCCCCTACCCTCTCCATGGTAGCTTCTCCCCTCGATATGCTGCTCAGTCAAGATGAAATCAAGATGGAGGTTGAGGAAGAGGTGGTTGAAGATCATTATGAGGTAAGGCCTTCTGCTTCACTGTAGATTGGGTGGAGGAGGTAGGTTGGTGTTGGTGATAAGGCTTTTAGTCATTTTTGTGGGGCATAGACTGAATTAGTGTATGGAGGAATTAAGGATAGTAAATTATATGTCAGAATATCCTTTTGATATTTTTTCATGGGTATATGTGTGAGTTTCCTGTAAAGGATGCCTCTTTATAACAGCATGGTGACTTATGGGGTCTTCCACACTGAGAGGGCATGTTTATTTTTCCCTGCTGTAACTACCATAACCCACATTACTGTTGATAAGACACTCAACTTTTGTATTAGAGTATTTGTCACCTCTTGTCAAAAAATAGGTTTGCTTTTGCTTAGTACTAAGTGCAGCATATAATGTGGTGCTCATTTTCTTTTGAGAATGCATATTTCTTGCATAGATTTTCTTTTGAGATAGCCACAGAAATACCCTTCATTTGCCTGCATATCTCTTAAGGTGGAGTTTACCAATAAAGATCTATTTTTCTGACACATTCTCTTTTGAAGTAACAGTGTTATAGATCTGTTGTTATCATTTTGACAGATTAAGCATTCATACTTTTATATTTTGAAAATGCATTATGCTGATGTTTAAAACATAAGCAGTAATGGACAACTTCTATGTGAGAAGTAAATTATGTTGATTTAGACTGGGATACATTATCTTTCACATTGGGTATTATTTTGCCTCCTTCCAAAGCAGTTCATCATGGGAAAAAGAAGCAATAGTGCTGTCAGACATCAAGACAGCTAGATGTGACATGAAAATCAAACACTTGACAAATTAAGCAAAATTTGCTTTCCTATTTTTTTAACTATTTAGTGGATGACAGTGTTTATATTGCAATTGGTCTTTCTACACCTGTTCAGTAGATAGTATAATGATGTTACATATAAGTAATTAAGGGTATTTAGATTGGAATTCTTTGATTTCTTGAGTGATCTCATCTGTTTATCATATTACATAGCCACATCACAAATTATTTGTAGACCATGGGATGTTGTAGTTTCAATTCAATTACATGTTTTTTCATTGTCACTCCATTGCTAGTGGATGGTGATTTACATGTCTATTTTCTGCTCTTTCCACAGCACTCATGATGTTTCTGATGTCTTCCACTATCACAGACAGCTTGCAGAGGACCTTTTTTTTGTTGTTGTTCATATTCTTATATATTATGCAAAGAAATATAACATGTAGGAACCATAATGATGATACTCTACTAAAATCAGTTCTGTATTTCATTGCTGTACTTGCATGGGCTCTTATGGTTTATCTTAGAATATGCATTACATGTGTTTGTCTATTTTTTGTGCTCATAATGCATGTTATTGATTATTAGACATGGGAGTTCTTCTTTGGAATAAGAATGTCTTCACTTTGCATCATTTTGCTAGTCTTGTTGATATTTTCAAAGAAAATTATCTATATTTTTTCATGCTGAGATTTGATATTAACATTCAAATTATTTACTGTTATCTTTGCATTCAAGTTAAGCTTCAAAAAGGTACATTTACAGAAGTACAAGATGGTTGTTGTTGAATGTACATTTAATCTTGGAAACCTGAGTATCTTTGCTGTCATAGGAAGCTCATGAGCGTGGATCCCTTTGAAGAAGATATTTGGTCTTTTAAGATACTTATCAAGATTTATTCATGTTTTACTTATTTTGTAGGAACTGGTTTTATGTGCAAGGTATGACATTTAGATTATTTATAGGTCTACTTTTATCTTTTTACATTTTCTGTCTCATTTTTTTGTATTAGTTATCTGAGAATGCTTTGGAAATGAGACAGTAGAAACATACCACTTGAATTTTGCATGTTTTTGTTGATGAGAGTTGTTATATTTGGCAGTAAGGGCCTCAGTGGAAAATACATTACTATTTTTACTTAAGTTTTTGGATTTGGATAATGTGCTTGAATCTGCTTTGAAAATTTGATCCTTCTCATATAGCATGGAAAAATGTTGATAATATACAGTTAGGGTATTATTGGAAAAGAAAATGATAATATATAGAGTTGAATGGGTAGGTGTAGGGAAGTACTCAGAATACATTGAGTATGTGTTCTTCAGTTTAAAGAATTATGTGCAGTATATCAGTTTCTCTTGTAAGGCTCTTAGCAATATGCTGGATAGTCTTTTATACATGATTTTTTTTTCTTTTGAGCTGGCTGCTTGTATGCCTCAACCACTAGGTAGACCACACAATACTCAGCAAGCTGCTGCATCACATGATTATTGTGTGGCCTTCAGTACAAGAGTGGGCCATTTTGACAACTACTTCTTTCCCTACACCTCAAAGCTTTGGAACTCTCTACCTTCTCATGTTTCCCAGTAACTGTGATGTGGCACATTTTAAAAGACATGGTTTCCACTTCCTCCAAAAGTCTATGTGGTTTTCACTTCCTTCAAAATTCATAGACTTTCCCTTTTCTTTTCTTAGTCCCTTTCATTATTCTCTTTATATTTCAATGAAGGCCTGGCCTTTATGTGGAGTTTTGAGTATGACTGGAGCCTTAAACATAAAAGAAAAAGTTGGATCTTTCTTTGATGGAGAAAGCTTGCATCTGTTTTCTGAAACTTTTGAAATGTGCAAGGATGTTGGAATTAGATGAGGAGACATGACCCTTTCTTCCCCAACCCCAAATGATGTAGCAAGATGCCTTATTTTGTATTGTTTTTTTATCTAGCCATCTCATCTAATTCATGCAAGACATTTTTGTCACCCCTTTTGTCTGTCTGTGTAACTCTGGACATGTTCTTGTTAGCATGTTAACCAAGAATAGTACATTTTGCAAGTGCTGTAACTTATAAGGGATTAGTGTTGGGAAGTTCATATTTATGACATAAATGTATAAGGCAGAGGCAGTTATCAGGATGTAAATTTTTTCGCATTGATGAATTTATTAGTTTTCCTTATATTCAGCTCATGGGAAGCCATTATGCAATGTTAGTACCACATGATTTATTTTTTTTAGTCACTTAAATCATGTGATGGAAAGTTTTTTATTTGTTGTCCATTGATTGTTTGCAAAGTCCCTGCCTTTGTAAGGGAAGCACACAGTGTGCATGTTTGCATCAGGTATATCAGAGTTGTTACTGAAAATGTTTGGTTAGATTTTTTAAACGAAGCTCACAGCACTAAATTAGATATAGAGGTCCTACACTTTACCTGTAGATTTTGTCACTATTCTAGTATAAACTAAAGTTTTTATATATCAGACACCAGAGTCAGTTATTTGTTTTTTATCCGCAGAATAGTGTGATTAAGGAACATTTAGGTAATTTTGTATCATTATAGTTTTCATATAATGCTTGACAAATGCTTGTGGTGTAAAATGCTTATAGCTTGTTTATTATGCTGCTGTCTTTCTCATTGTTCTTATCTTTGTAAGCTGTTCTTTGTAGACTGTTGTATAAGCTTTCCTAGTGAAGTAATGATATCTTACACTTTTTTTATTTGAGACAGCCATGTCGTTTTTGCCTCTTATTTATTATTGTTTTTTGTATTCTTTGTTATCTGCCAATATACCATTGTTCATAATTCCATAGATCAGAGGAAAGATTTACCTCTAATGCTGATATTCATATAAGTCAAAGAAAAGTTTATACAACAAAGTTTTTTCATAACTATATGGGTTAAGGGAAATATTAACCAGAGTAGCTTTGTTCATATAAGTCAGAAGAGGTGTTTTATGGCATTACTAAAGGTTTGCAGCGCATTGAATAACATGTGATATGTTTACCAGTAAATCTAGTTTAGCAAATTTGAAGCTTTTCTATCATATTTTGTAAGGATTATTTTTCTAATCTGTAGAGAGTCATTGGGTTGCTGTTACTATTTAATATTGTGTAGTATGGTAAGACATTCTAATTTTTCCTTTTTCAGGCATTGTGACAACCCAAGATGCTCTGTGAAGACCAAAAGACAGTTTATAAAAGCCTTGGAAATAGATGCTTGTCAATGCAAAATTAGGTTGTGAAGTACTAGTGTTTTAAGGGTCTAATGTAAGTCTGGTATTCAGAGGTACCAGAGAATATCTATTATTTAACATGAAACTAGACTTTGGAATTCATGTTTATCACATTTTAAAAGCTTCATTCTTTAGAACATTTTCATTGACCTCATAAATGGAAATATGTAAGGCCTAAAGATGCACATTATAAGATTTAATCAAACAGCAAAGTAGAATGCCCTAAATATACTTGATAATTTGTTGAGAGGAGTTTTCTGTTTGTGCAGTTTCATCACCGGTTTGCCTTGTGTGTATTATGAAGTATTACTCCTCATCTGAATACCTCACCATCTTTTCTAACAAAATACAAGGGCTTAAATGAAAATGGTCGGAGAGTGCAATTTGAGTCATGGTTTATACATTTAAACTAGAGATTGCCTTTAAAGAAACCAAGCTGATAAAACCAAGATGTGCCACATCTCAGCCTTTAATGATCAAAAATATTCATTGGTAAAGAACTAAGGCCTTGAATGATATAGACCACTACAGTGAAATTTGAGGTGTGGTCACACTCTCAGTCAGTAAGGACTATCGAACGGGGTATGATGGAGGAAGTTCTGCCGGCTCATGAAATATATATCAAAGAAGAACCTCAGGAGGATTTAGAGGTTGGTACAACTTTGTTATTTGTAAAGTTTGTAGTCAAAGATCATAGGATGACCTAACTCAGATGTAGGTTAAGTTTTTAGGATGACATACATTGGAAAAAAAATGTGTGATGTAATGAAAGATTAAATGTCAAAGTTGGGATTTTATAGTTTTAAATTTAAGATATCAAAGTTGAGGATTTTATAGTTTTAAGTTTAAGATGTTTTATGACATTTTGAAAATGGTGGATCATTGTGTAATTAGTGATAAGTAGAACATGTGGGGAGAAGTAATACACAATGTTACATCTTATTTAAGGCTTAGTCTTCATGGAAAATTATAAGAGTGGTTGTTTTATGAACAAATGATTGCTGCACTAACATTGCTCTAACATATATGGTCATAAAGAGAAACTGATTAGGTCTTGGGTTTTGAGATGATTTATAGACTAATGTCATCATCATATTGTCCTCAGGAGAGTTTGTTTTTTGGTTTAAGCACATAGATATTTTTCATTTGACGATTAAGTCATGATTTATTGTTTATAGGTATATGCTGTAATTCATAGTAGATATGTTCTAGTAGGTAAGATGGCAGTACTATTGATTAGATCAGAAGACTGAAAGAATGCACTAGAGCTTCTTAGGGCAATGATGACGTAGTACACAAGGGTTGCTTGTTACAGTAGGATTTGGAAACTGAACCCTGGTAGGTAAGGCAGCAATCAAAAGAAAACTAGAGGAACTTCATGGAAAAAGCAGAATTATAACAATAAGTAATACTAAAGGAAGATATAGAATAAGTTTGATGAATGTTTGGTTTCCAGGATGTTGTATACTAATACAAAAAATAGTATTTGTAAATTGAAATGCAGTGAGTAAATGTAATAAAGAGAATATTCGGTTGTGTCAGTATGAGACACAAAATTAGAGCCATGATAGTCGTTTTTGTACAAGGTTAATTGATCGAGCTGGTGTTGAGTTTATCCCTTTTCTAGCAATATGCCAGAGTTACAGATGTGCTGTATATTCTTAACCATGCTTGTTGCTAAGTTATGAATTATGCTATATTCCAATGGCAGGTTGAATCAAAAGAGGAAAACAACAGATCCTGTTCAACATTGATATCTGATGACAACAGCCAGTGTGTGCAGAAGCGAGGTCTGCACATAGAGACTGATGGACATGAATTCGTTGTAGGCGACGATTATGAAGAAGAGGATACATCGTCCGATGATGAAAATGAAAAACTGGTAATGATGATTATATCTTTTGTAATGGTTTAAGTCACACATTCTGTAGAGGTGGAGATGTTTTTATACAAACAGGAAAAAAGAATGAGTCATACAGGAATGGACAAAATACTCTATTAAGAGGTTAGAGGGTTAAGGAAATACAAAATAAAACTGCATTATTATGTAATTCTTCAATGAAATCTTTGAAAAACTACTAAGAATGATTAATGGATGTGGGGCCTTATAGAGTTGATAAATACACAAGTGCTTTCTTAGATCCTTGATAAAGCCAAAAAAATCAAATGCATCCTTTTATTTTCATGTGTACTGTATATCTATTTTGAAATTTTATAGTCATAACTAATTCTGCAGTTTCATGTTAGAGCCTTCAAGGGTTCTTATCTAGTGTGGTTTCTGAATTTAATAAGCTTATGCTGTTAGATTACAATCCATATTTTTGGGAGCTGAGGTTAAGGTTTCATTGTTATGTCCCTTGGGTGGGCTAAAAAGATCATATCAGATGATTCAAAAAGGAACCATGTTAAGGTTTCAGTTTACGGGCACCTCATCATCCAGCTTTTTTGTCAGTCCTAGGATTTGGTGATGAGATCCTCACTAAAAGTGGATATTGCTGTATGTATTTTCATTAGATGGTGTGATGAAGCTTCTGTTGCACTGAGGGAAAGGAGATGGTTTCCCATGTCTTCTCCAGTAAGAATGCATACACTGGTGGTCCAGCTTCCTTTAAGTTCATAAGACTTAATTCAAGAAATGCTGTTAGTACGACTTTAGTTAGTCATGGAAGTGCCTTTTGCATCAGACTGAAGGAAAATTTTTGCTTCAAATCAGGTTCTCTAACCAGCTTCATATATTTGTATTCTTTTTATCTTTATGAAAATTATAATTTGTTAGATTTGATTTTTAACTATCCTTTGTTAGGTGTACTTTATGCAGGTGTATTTGGACAGATTTGAAATGATTTTTTACAAGATATTTGCTGATCTTATAGTTATAGAAATCTTGATGTGCAACAGGACATACTAGAGTGTCCCATGTGCAGTAAAGAGTATTCAACCGCTGCTTCACTCCGAGCTCATCTTAGCAAGAAACATAGGATTGCCCTGGGACCATGTTACACATGTCATCTGTGTGGTGCTATTGGCCAGTCAAAAGCAACCTTGAAACGGCACCTCATAAGGACCCATGGTGAGCAGAGTATCATACGACCAGAACTTCTGAGGAAGGTGAGATGTGCATTGTTGTTATATGATGAATGTTTATTTGAATATTACATAATTTTTTTTCTTCATTAT